>SJYC01120137.1:0-12656 GCA_006408675.1 Madoqua kirkii
TAAGATTTTAACATATAAGGAACTGGATATTTATTTTTGTTTTACTAAGATTTAAGAAATGTCAAGAGTGAATATTTTATCAAATGATTTTGCAACATCTATGAGATAATTTGATTCTTTTAAATTTATTATTTGGAGAATTATATAAATAGGTTTTCTAACATTAAACCATTCTTATAATCTTGTAATTTTGATGTTTTTACTTTATCTGTTGGTGTTTTGCTTTTATGTCTTCATGTGGTCACTACAGATGTTCTTTATAAGCCTGAGATTATTATGTATTCTCTAGTTGTGGAGTCCAGGATTCTCCATGTCTGATAAATCAAACTCATTAATTGTGGTGTTGAGAACTTCTGTAATCTTAACCATTTTTGGTTTACTTGGTCCATTTATTGCTGAAACAGAGTGTTAAAATCATCCACTCTAATGATAATAAAATGGATAGATTTATCAGTTTTTTATTATAATTGTTTATGTAGTTGTCAAGCAAGTGTATGCTCCTCGGTTCTGTCTCGTCACAGCGAAGATTTGAGTGACGGACATTAAAGCCCTCGCTGTGTCACAGCTCTTGGGTCTTGGACAGACTGTGTTAAATCTCTCAGGTCTCAAACAGACCGTATTATAGCTCTTAGACAAATCAGTGTTACAGCTCCATGTTACAGCTCTATTTTATTTAGATAATAGCAGGAAAATCCATCCTTGAGACATGAGGGCATGTCGACCCAAAGACCCGAAGAGAAGAAGGCCCGTGTGCCAGAGAGAGAGGGGGCCCTTTGGCTCCTCTTTTTATGTTTTCCCTTCCCCCTGGGCCTGCCCTATGTAAACTGGGCTAGCCAGAGGTGCTGTTTGTTCTTCCTGTACCTGAGGTCCTCTTTCTGGTCCTCTGACCTTCCTTTGACCTTCTTTTGTTCTGTTTTCAAGGGCTTTTCCCTTCCTTGTCTTTTAGCCACTGCCATTCTGGACTTCTGTTTCCTATTCTAACTACCTGACGTAAAGGCTTTCAAATACAATATTTGTGAGGTTTATATCTTTCTGGCAAGTTGTCAAATGTTAAATATTACTGCATTTATCCTCAATAATGTATTATTTAGATTTTAATTAATTAGCTATTATTTATCCTCAAATTATCTATTTTATTTGGTATTACTGTACCCAATATCACCTAAGTAATTTGAGCCCTAAATTTATGTAAGGCTTATGTTCATGTTTGGTATCACAAGGGCAAGTTTTAAAGAAAAAATTCCGATTGTTGCTGACATGACATGCTTCTTTGTTGTTTTCCTGTTTTGCAGAGTTTTTTTCTGACCCACCGTTTTCATCCCACATGTAGCCCTTGGAGGTTTCTGCCTTCATGTGGGGGTGGGGCGGTGAAGGGGATGTTTGTTCTTTCTAGTTTGCTGTCTTAGGTAGTTTCAAGACCCCTGTCATAAGTCTCCCTGAAGGTTTTTAATGCATTTTAATTGCTAGTCCTTTGGATACAGAAATACCCAACAGCCAGAGACAGTGTTCCTCAGTGTCAGTTTATAGTTTTGATTTCTTTTATTCTCTTGGTAATTCATTCATGTCTTAGAGGGGTGTCTGCTGTGTATTCTTCATTTTTGATATTTTGATATTATTTGATAAGAGAACTGCTAGGTTGTTCTATTGATCACAATGCTAGTAATCTAGTCTTTAAAGATTTTTTTAAAAAAACCAAAGCTTGGATATTTGTTGGAAAAAAAGAAAACTTTTTTTTCTTTTTTAACATTTTCTTGCTAGCATGCAGCAGAATTGATAAAAACAGTGGCATCTCGCTATGATGAATATGTCAATGTGAAGGAATTTTCTGACAAAATCAACCGTGCCCTTACTGCAGCAAAGAAGGATAATGACTTCATCTATCATGATCGAGTTCCAGACCTTAAAGATCTAGACCCTATTGGCAAAGCCACACTTGTGAAATCTACTCCAGTCAATGTACCCATCAGCCAGAAATTCACCGGTATGTCAGCTACTCAGAGGCACTTTAGTGTTATTTATTTTTTCTCCAGTTTAATCTGTTTTTTGTAGCTAAAGTCACATAGTTGCAATTGTATGCTTTGAATATAATTTTATTCATGTTAACAGTGAAATTTTAAGATGGATAGTAAATGGTAGTAAAGCATAAAGTATACAACAGTCAGAAAACTTGAAACTAAGTAATTATAAAGACTTAAATGAGCACTTGTCTTCTTGTTAACATTTGTTATTTAAGATTCTGGTATTAAAAATAAATGTATATAAGTATGACTAAGCATATAAGCTTCTGGAGTCATGGTTGTATCAGATAAGTAAATGTCCTCATATCCTTGACTATTGTAGGTCTTTGCAATATATGGTAGCCTTTGGCTGAGACCCCAGGGATCTAATATTTCTAAGTTATTGAATGGTTGTTTTAGAGTTGGCCATCTGTATCTGTGATTCCACAGCCATGAATTCAGAGCAACTGCTGACTGAAAATATTCACAGAAAAAATTTCCAGAAAGTTCCAAAAAGAGTAAAACTTGAATTTCCAATACTCTGGCAGCTGTTCACATAGCATTAACATTGTATTAAGTATTATAAATAAGCTGGAAATGATTTAAAGTGTATGAGAGAATATGTGTAAGCTGTATGCAGACACTGTGCCATTTCATGTAAGAGACTTGAGCATCCTCAGAGTCTGGTACCACTGAGGGGCCTGGAACCAGTCCCCTGAGGACACCATGGGACTACTGTACTTACTTCTGTTTAACAAGCTCGAAGTGTCTACCATGTGCCAGAAGCTCTTTTAAGCACTTTAAAATATTGGTTCATATACTTCTCACAGCAGCTATATGAGGCAGGTTATTATCCCCATTTGACTGCTGAGTATACTGATGCAGAGTGGTGAAGTCGTTTGCTCAAGGTTGCAGAGCCAGGAAGTGGTAGAGCTGGAAACCATGGTACTGTGGTCAACTTTATCAATGAATGAGTATTGTTTTCTCTTGTGTGGATTTTCTTCTCCAAAGATCCCTTAAACTTAATGATGAACACATCTTTAAGAAAATTAAGTTTAGGGAAAAGCCTTCATTATCATTACTTGTGAATACAGTGTTCTAAAAATTCTCTTGTCCTTTCAATAGATTTAGTTTTGTTCTTTAAATGTTTGAAGACTTTTAAGGTGAATATTAGAAAGGAGATATGCATAGTCAGTTTACAGTTTGAGTTTTTGTCTTAAAATTTTATTGAAATTGATTCATCATTTTAGATCTGTTTGAGAAGATGGTTCCTGTGTCAGTCCAGCAGTCTTTGGCTGCCTATAATCAGAGGAAAGCTGATTTAGTTAACAGATCAATTGCTCAGATGAGAGAAGCCACCACTTTGGCAAATGGGTAAGTAGGGCTTAACTTTCATAAACGTATCTAAATTTCTGATGTTTGCTGGTGGATTATTTATGAACATTGTACTTTTCTGAGCTTAGAACTGAACGTTAAGGATATTTGAAATAGCAAATATAGACACACATCCATTTCTTGGGGACACTATATTTACTGAGCCCCAACAACAAAGCAGGTATAACTGAAAGAAATTTACTGAAACAAAGTGAAAATATGTGGCCACTGATTTGTATTTTGGGGGTATTTATTTGAGGGCAATGAAAAGTAGAAATGAACTTTTAAAGTTCAGATACATGTACATTCAATATTCTGAACAAGTTCTTGTTTTTAGGGATTGATCACAAAATAATTTATCGTTTAAAAAAAAAGTATTAAGTATAATTTTACACAACAAAATAAATTCATTTTAAGTGTATAGTTGTTTTTGATAAGTGTGGCCATGTAACTACCCACCATGATCAAGATAGAGAACATTTCTATCATCACAGTGTGTGTAATATGTAGATTTTATAGTGTATTATATACAGCAAATAGTACATTGCATATATATAGTATGATACATACAGTATATGGTATTATTATAGTAATATATAATATGTAATATAGTATGTACAGTGTGTAGCAGTATATATTAAAAATATCTTGGGTTTCTTTCACTTGGCATAATCATGGTATATGTATCAGTTTGATCCTTTTTACTACTTAGTAGTATTCCTTTCTACGGTCAAATAGTTTGTTACTTTTACCTGTTGATGGACATTTTGGTTGTTAACAAACATTGATGTACACTTCTTTGTGTGGACATGTTTATTTCTCATGAGCAAATAACCTAGAATTACAGAATTGTTGAGTTGTATAGTTAGTGTATGTTTATTTCACAGGAGATGGCCAGATGGTTTTCCAGAGTCATTGTTCCTGTGCTGTTTGAGAAGTGCTCTTTCTCGGCACCTTGTCAGAACTTAGCGTTGTCAGTCTCTCTGATTTTAGCTCTTTTAGTGTGTGTGTAGCAGAGTCTCATTGTGGTTTGGTTTGCATTCCCCCTGATGACTAATGATATTGAGCAACTCTTCATGTGCTTATTAGCCCTTCATGTCTTTCGTGAAGTGTTGAAATCTATTGCTCATTTTTCTTTTGTCAGATATGTTACTGAGTTCTTTTTTCCCTAGTCTTGTTCGCTTTTTCATGTTTCTGATTTTGATGAATGAGTAAGTTTTGACCTCATTATTTTTCCAGCAGGAAGGGAGCATAAGCATTTTATTATGTAAGTGAAATAATAGAATAATAGTTACTGCGCCACAAAACAAAATAAATGGAAATTCTGTATTAATATGTATATCAATTATGTCCTCTTGACATTATGCCTAGATGATGTGAAATGGGGTGTTAGTTCTAGAAGGTCTTGTAGGTCTTCATAGAACCATTCAACTTCAGCTTCAGCATTAGTGGTCGAGGCATAGATTTGGAATACTGTGATATTGAATGGTTTCCTGGGAAATGAACAGAGATCATTCTCTTGTTTTTTGTGATTGCATCCAAGTACTGCATTTCAGACTCTTTTGTTTACTGTGAGGGCTACTCCATTTTTTCTAAAGGATTCTTGTCCACAGTAGTCGATACAATGATCATCTGAGTTAAATTCACCCATTTCAGTCCATCTTAGTTCACTGGTTCCTAAAATGTTGATGTTCACTCTTGCCATCTCCTGTTTGACCACTTCCAATTTGCCTTGGTTCATGAACCTGACATTTCTGGTTCCTATGCAGTATTGCCCTTTACAGCATCGGAATTTACTTCCATCACCAGTCACATCCACAACTGGGTGTTGTTTTTGCTTTGGTGCCCTCTCTCCATTGTTTCTGGAGTTATTTGTCCACTGATCTCCAGTAGCATATTGAGCACCTACTGACCTGGGGAGTTCATCTTTCAGTGTCCTGTCTTTTTGCATTTTCATGCTGTTCATGGGGTTCTCAAGGCAAGAATACTGAAGTGGTTTGCCATTCCCTTCTCCAGTGACTACATTCTGTCAAAACTCTCCATCATGACCCGTCTGTCTTGGGTGGCCCTACAATGGCATGGCTCATAGTTTCATTGTTAGACAGCTGTGGTCCATGTGATCAGTTTTGTTAGTTTTCTGTGGTTTTCATTGTGGGTTTCATTCTGTCTGTCCTTTGATGGAGAAGGATAAGAGGCTTCTGGAAGCTTCCTGATGGGAGAGACTGACTGAGGGGGAAACTGGGTATTGTTCTGATGGGCAAGGCCGTTCTCAGTAAATATTTAATCCAATTTTCTGTTGATGAGTGGGGCTGTGTTCCCTCCCTGTTGTTTGACCTGAGGCCAAACTGTGGTGGAGGTAATGAAGATAATGGCGACCTCCTTCAAAATGTGCCTCTGACCCTGCAGCAGGCCACCACTGACCCATGCCTCCGCTGGAGACTCCTGGACACTCAAGGGCAAATCTGGGTCAGTCTCTTATGGGTTCACTGGTCCTTTCTCCTGGGTCCTGGTGTGTACAGGTTTTGTTTGTACCCTCCAAAAGTCTGTTTCCCCAGTCCTGTTTAAGTTCTGGTGTAAGTCTCTGGGTCCTGGTGTGCACAAGGTTTGTTTGAGCCCTCTGAGTGTGTCTGGTGGGTATGGAGTTTGATTCTAAATGTGATTTTGCCCCTCCTACCATCTTGCTGGGGCTTCTCCTTTGCCCTTGGATGTGGGGTATCTTTATTTGGTGGGATACAACATTCTCCTGTCAACAGTTGTTCAACAGCGAGTTGTAATTGTGGACTTCTTGAGGGACTGGAATATAAAAGTAGGAAGTCAAGAGATACCTGGAGTAACAGGAAAATTTGGCTTTGGAGTACAAAACAAAGCAGGTCAAAGGCTAACAGAGTTTTGCCAAGAGAACACGATGGTTATAGCAAACACCCTCTTCCAACAACACAAGACTCTACACATGGATATCACCAGATAGTCAATACCAAAATCAAATTGATTATGTTCTTTGTAGCTAAAGATGGAGAAGCTCTATACAGTCAGTAAAAACAAGCCTGGGAGCTGACTGTGGCTCAGATCATGAACTCCTTATTGCCAAATTCAGACTTAAATTAAAGAAAGTAGGGAAAACCACCAGACCATTCAGATATGACCTAATCAAATCCCTTATGACTATACAGTATAAGTGACAAATAGATTCAAGGGATTAGATCTGATAGAGTGCCTGAAGAACTGTGAATAGAGGTTCGTGACATTGTACAGGAGGCAGTGATCAAGACCATCCCTATGAAAAAGAAGTGCAAAAAGACAAAATGGTAGTCAGAGGAGGCCTTAGAAATAGCTGAGAAAAGAAGAGAAGCAAAAAGCAAAGGAGAAAAGGAAATTAATGGCGACCTCCTTCAAAATGTGCCTCTGACCCTGCAGCAGGCCACCACTGACCCATGCCTCCGCTGGAGACTCCTGGACACTCAAGGGCAAATCTGGGTCAGTCTCTTATGGGTTCACTGGTCCTTTCTCCTGGGTCCTGGTGTGTACAGGTTTTGTTTGTACCCTCCAAAAGTCTGTTTCCCCAGTCCTGTTTAAGTTCTGGTGTAAGTCTCTGGGTCCTGGTGTGCACAAGGTTTGTTTGAGCCCTCTGAGTGTGTCTGGTGGGTATGGAGTTTGATTCTAAATGTGATTTTGCCCCTCCTACCATCTTGCTGGGGCTTCTCCTTTGCCCTTGGATGTGGGGTATCTTTATTTGGTGGGATACAACATTCTCCTGTCAACAGTTGTTCAACAGCGAGTTGTAATTGTGGACTTCTTGAGGGACTGGAATATAAAAGTAGGAAGTCAAGAGATACCTGGAGTAACAGGAAAATTTGGCTTTGGAGTACAAAACAAAGCAGGTCAAAGGCTAACAGAGTTTTGCCAAGAGAACACGATGGTTATAGCAAACACCCTCTTCCAACAACACAAGACTCTACACATGGATATCACCAGATAGTCAATACCAAAATCAAATTGATTATGTTCTTTGTAGCTAAAGATGGAGAAGCTCTATACAGTCAGTAAAAACAAGCCTGGGAGCTGACTGTGGCTCAGATCATGAACTCCTTATTGCCAAATTCAGACTTAAATTAAAGAAAGTAGGGAAAACCACCAGACCATTCAGATATGACCTAATCAAATCCCTTATGACTATACAGTATAAGTGACAAATAGATTCAAGGGATTAGATCTGATAGAGTGCCTGAAGAACTGTGAATAGAGGTTCGTGACATTGTACAGGAGGCAGTGATCAAGACCATCCCTATGAAAAAGAAGTGCAAAAAGACAAAATGGTAGTCAGAGGAGGCCTTAGAAATAGCTGAGAAAAGAAGAGAAGCAAAAAGCAAAGGAGAAAAGGAAAGATATACCCGTTTGAATGCAGAGTTCCAGAGAATAGCAAGGAGAGACAAGAAAGCCTTCCTCAGTGATCAGTGCAAAGAAATAGAGGAAAACAATAAGGACGGAAGTGGTATGGACCTAACAGAAACAGAAGGTATTAAGAGGTGTCAGGAATACACAGAACTGTACAAAAAAGATCTTCAAGACCCAGATAAGCGTAGTGGTATGATCACTTAACTAGAGCCAGACATCCTAGAACGTGAAGTCAAGAGGGCCTTAGGAAGCATCACCATGAACAAAGCTAGTGGAGATGATGGACTTCCAGTTGAGATATTTCAAATCCTAAAAGATGATGCTGTGAAAGTGATGCATTGAATATGCCAGCAAATTTGGAAAACTCAGCAGTGGCCGCAGGACTGGAAAAGGTCAGTTTCCACTCCAGTCTCAAAGAAAGACAATGCCAAAGAATGTTCAGGCTACCACACAATTGCATTTATCTCACATGCTAGCAAAGTAATGCTCAGAATTCTCCAAGCCAGACTTCAATAGTACATGAACTGTGAACTTGCAAATGTTCAAGCTGGATTTAGAAAAGGCAGTAGAACCAGAGATCAAATTGCCAACATCCATTGGATCATTGCAAAAGCAAGAGAGTTCCAGAAAAAAGTCAATTTCTGCTTTATTGACTATGCCAAAGCCTTTGACTGTGTGGATCACAATAAACTGTGGAAAATTCTTAAAGAGATGGGAATACAGACCACCTGACCTGCCTCCCGAGAAACCTGTATGCAGGTCAGGAAGCAACAGTTAGAACTGGACATGGAACAACAGACTGGTTCCAAATCAGAAAAGGAGTACGTCAAGTCTGTATATTGTCACCCTGCTTATTTAACTTAAATGCAGAGTACATCAGGAGAAAAGCTGGGCTGCATGAAGCATAAGCTGGAATCAAGATTGCAGGGAGAAATATCAATAATCTCAGTTATGTAGATGACACCACCCTTATGGCAGAAAGCGAAGATCTAAAGATCATCTGGATGCACATGAAAGTCGAAAGTGAAAAAACTACCTTAAAGCTCAACATTCAGAAAACTAAGATCATGGCATCCAGTCCCATCACTTTATCACAAATAGATGGGGAAACAGTGGAAACAGTGCCTGACTTTATTTTTTTGGGCTCCAAAATCACTGCAGATGGTGACTGCAGCCATGATCTTAAAAGACGCTTGCTCCTTGGAAGGAAAGCTCTGACCAACCTAGACAGCTTATTAAAAAGCAGAGACATTACTTAACTAACAAAGATCTGTCTAGTCAAATCTATAGTTTTTCCAGTAGTCATGTATGGATGTGAGAGTTGGACTGCAAAGAAAGCTGAGTACCAGAGAATTGATGCTTTTGAACTGTGATGTTGGAGAAGACTTTTAAGAGAATCCCTTGGACTGCTTGGAGATCAAACCAGTCCATCCTAAAGGAAATTAGTCCTGAATATTCATTGGAAGGACTGATGTTGAAGCTGAAACTCCAGAACTTTGGCCACCTGACGTGAAGAACTGACTCACTGGAAAAGACCCTGATGCTGGCAAAGATTGAAGGCAAGAGGAGGAGACAACACAGGATGAGATGGCTGGATGGCATCACCGACTCGATGACATGAGTTTCAGTAAGCTGTGCAAGTTGGTGATGCACAGGGAGGCCTGACGTGCTGCAGTCCATGGCGTCACAAAGAGTCAGACATGACTGAGTGACTGAACTGATGTGAAATTATCACTATTTAGTGTATTATTTCTCATTTGTCACTGACAGTATATCAATCAGGAATGTGGTGAAAGATCGCATTTTTAAATAGAATTTTTGACTTTTAATTGCTCAGGGTGAAAGAAGTAAAATTTAACCAGTGAGCCAAAGGTATCTAATATATTTTAATGTAACTTTTAAACATTTTGGCTCTCAGTTCTGAATTGTGAATCTAACTTAATTCTCTAATGATGTTTTATTTAATTTTATCAATTCCTGATTTTCTGTTTTTCCTTTGTCTTTGCTTTATGTTTCCATTTACAGGGCTTATCCATTTTGTTGGAGTGATAACTCCGCTGCTAGTGTTTGAATGAAGGATTAGACCTTTAGATGACATAGTATCTCATTTTTTCAGGGTGTTAGCTTCCCTTAATCTTCCAGCAGCAATTGAAGATATATCTGGAGATACCGTACCTCAGTCTATATTGACCAAGTCCACATCTGTGGTTGAACAGGGAGGCATCCAGACTGTTGATCAGTTGATCAAAGAGCTACCTGAACTTCTACAAAGAAATAGAGAAATCCTTGACGAGGTATGTTTTAAGAGATTTGCTTTTCAGGTAAATAAAATACTCTTTGGCCTCTTGGTGCCCAGCAGGGATTGGGACAGGAGGCTTCTTCCTGTGGTTTCACAGGGTAGCACTCATCATTCAGGTGAATTTATTGTGGCCCATAGTCTGCCCTTCAGCCTCAAGAGGAATTCTGAGTGAGAATGGGTTCATATGTCTTAAGGGTATATAAGTGCACGTTAATAAAACTTACATGACCATTGCGTGAAACTAGTATATTGTGGGAAATTACTATCACACAAACTGTTCAGACTTTTTCATTATTAAGGACTTTTTTTCCTTGTGAAAGATTCAGTCTCTGGTGAAAAGGAATCAGACTAAGGAATTTAGGCCATCATATGTTTTCCAAGCCCACCATCCTCATCTTCAGATGGCAAGGGCACTTTATTAATAGGAATGCAGCACTAATGTTTGTTGGCTAAAGTCAACTATTTGCCAATGTTATTCTGCTTTTAAGGTGCTTTTGCCTCTTTCTGCTAATTGATACATTTGTCGCTTTAACTATAAATGTGTTCAAACTGGTCATTTTGACAGTTGAGGAGTCATGTCTCTCTTAGGTGACTTCTGTTG
Organism: Madoqua kirkii; assembly: GCA_006408675.1. Lineage (NCBI taxonomy): Eukaryota > Metazoa > Chordata > Mammalia > Artiodactyla > Bovidae > Madoqua > Madoqua kirkii. The sequence goes on from SJYC01120137.1 coordinate 10,664, forward strand.
TCAGTGCTTTAATCCATGCTATTTCAGTCTTTCAGTTACTATCAGAGGAGGTTGTATTTACACTGTTTCCAAATACTTTGGGGCAAAGACCGAGTACTTACATACTATGATAGTGTGAACCTTGGGAATGAGAATCTATACCTTCCAGGGTTACTTAAGGGCTTAACTAAACTAAAACAAATATTAATGTGAAAAAAATCTCATCTTATAATTAAGGAAAAACTGGCTTTATTAGTGTGTATGGTATGTGTGTTGTCTGCCTCTCTTATGAGGTATTTTTATTTATTTTATCTTCTAACAGCCTTATGAGTTAGGCTCATTAGTATTCTCTTTGTTGTACTTGTAGTTTCATTTTATAAGTTATTAAGTTGTGAAGCTGATAATGTTTTTGAGTGTTTATGTCTCTGGTAGCAAATTTAATTCTAGTCTTGCTTTTCAGATAATTTGAAGTGTCCACTAATTTATATTCTAAATGATAAATTTTTCTTGCTTGGGATCTGTTGGAGCCTTTCCGTCTTAGATTCATGGGTTCTGTTTCTTCAGTTATTCTCTTTTCTCCATTCTCTCCTGATGGATTCCTGTTAGACTGATGGCAGTGCTTCTGAGTCGTTTCTCCGCATCTCTGAACGTTTCTGTTGCTTTTTCTCTGTGTGAGAGGCTGTGCGAGGCTAGCCTTCCAGCTCACTGATTGCCTGTGTAGCTCTGCCTTTTGTGGTCTTCAGCCCCTTTGTTGCATTTTCCCCCATATTTTTCATTTCAGAATAAGGATATTTAATTGGTTCTTTTCATAAGTCATCTACATTTATCTTATATGTGTCTTTTTTTCTTTTTTTTGAGGTAAAATTCACATAATATAAAATTTCACCATCTTCATCTCTTTTAAGTGTACGATCCAGTGGTTTTTAAGTACATACACAATATTGTATGAGCACCAACACAGTCTAATTCTGGAACGTTTTCATCACTTCCAAAAGAAAGCCTGTGCTAGTTAACAGTCACTCCTCTTTCTCCCATTCCCCTTGCTCTTGGCAACTACAAGTCTGACTTCTCTATGTATAAGTTTATTCATTCTGGACATTGCAGATAAGTGGAATCAGGCCTTTAAGCTTGCCTGTTTCACTTGGCATCTTTTCAAGGGTCATTCATGCCATAGCACGTGCCAGTACTTCTTTTCTTTTTGTGGCTAAATATTCCATTGGGTGGATGTATCATTAAGTATTTTATTTATCCATTCATCAGGAATAGATACTTGGAATGTTTCCACCTTTTGGTTATTCAGAATAATGCTGTTATTTGTGAACAGGTTATGTTTGAACACCTGTTTTCAGTTCTCTTGGGTTATATACATAGGAGTGGAATTACTGTGTTGTATAGTAATACTGTGTTTACTTTTTTGAGGAACTGTGAAACTGGTTTGCAAAAGTAGCTATGCCCTTTTACATTTTACCAACAGTGTATGAAGGTTCCAAGTTTCTCCACATCCTTGCCAACCCTCATAATTGTCTTAAAAAAGAAAGAAGCCATCCTTGTGGCTATGAAGTAGTATCTTATTGTGATTTGATTTGACCTTATATGTAGAAAATCCTAAACTTAGTAGTTTAATGAAGATTGTGTTGAATGTTTAGATAAGTTTGAGGAATATTACTGATCTTTAACAGTATTACGGCTTCCAGTCCATGGACGGAGGCTGTCTTTCCATTTAATTTCTTTCAGCAGTGTTTTCAGAGGTTAAAGCATCTGCCTCCAGTGTGGGAGACCTGGGTTTGATCCCTGGGTCAGGAAGATCCCCTGGAGAAGGAAATGGCAATCCACTCCAGTATTCTTGTCTGGAGAATCCCATGGACAGAGAAGCCTAGTAGGTTACAGTCCATGGGGTCGCAAAGAGTCGGACACGACTGAGTGACTTCACCTCACCTCACAGCAGTATTTTATACTTTTCACTGTATAAGTGTTTTACTTCCTTGATTAAAGTGATTCTTAGTTATTGTATTCT
>SJYC01120138.1:0-15742 GCA_006408675.1 Madoqua kirkii
CTTCTGAATTTTTGCTGCAAAATGTTCACCTTGAGTCTAATGAAGTCTTTGGAATCAACTTCCAGTTTACAGCAAAGACAGTGATAAAATCATAAATTAAATCGTGCTGTTAGGAAGCATTTGGACAACCTAGAACAGGAACATTCTTTGAGACACTTGGCTTTGTTTTCTAAAGGCAAATATTATAGAAAGATAAAAGATAGATGGAGAGGGCTTCTAGATTAAAAGAGAGGAAAGACTCATAATAATCAAATGTAGTACATGAAGTTCAATTGGATCTTGGTTAAAACTCTTATAGGTGTTTTTATGAAAAATAGAAAACTTGAATGTAGGGTGGATACTCAGTAATACTAGGGAATAACTATTAATTTTGGAGTAACTGTTAATATTCTCAGAGTGAAATGGTATTGTGATTATATAGGAGAATATTAGGACTTGTATACTGAAATCTTTAAGGCCAGTGTCCTTAAGTTTGCAGCTTAACTTTCAAATGGTCCTGCAAATATATAGAGATAAATATAAGAATATAATTATAGGTAAAGCACAAGTGGCCAAATGTTAATAATTAATGAATTTAATTGGTAATTATGTGATTATTTATGATAGTACTCTTTTAAGTTTTCTGCTGTTTGAAATTTTAATATGAAAAATCATGGGCCAGGTGGAGATAAGAGAGAAAAACACTATCTGACCCGTTCCTTCCTCCTCCCTCAAATGTGTGACCACAGATGGGAGTAGTAAATGATTAAATATTGGGCATCAGGAAAAGAGCAGTGCTATGGAATATCCACAAATTGGAGAATTATTTTTCCACTATGGTACATTCCTGGAGTGGTGAGCCCACATTTAAGAATGGGAATTAGAAATACATTCGGTTGGATTCTGGAGTTTTCTCGTATGCTCTCATTCATTTTAATTGATAGCAGTTTGACAGAAAGTTGACATGTGTTGTAGTCAGTGCCGACTTTTTCTTACAGCCTACTAAGCCCCAGCCTCCAGCCCGGCCTCCACCTCCTGTGCTGCCAGCAAATCGAACTCCTGCTTCAGCTCCAGCTGCAGCTCCAGCTCCAGCCCCGGCTCCGGCAGGCACTGGGACCACTGTCCCAGCTCCAACACAGACTCCTGGTTCAGCTCCCCTGCCTCAGGCCCAGGGACCCCCATACCCCACCTATCCAGGGTATCCCGGGTAAGACCGAAACTCTGTATGTCCCAGTGAATTGGCTAATGTTTCTAACTCTGGTTAGTCTTCTAAAAACAAAGTCACCTATTCTCTAAATGGAGGTGTCATATAGGCTACATTGTCAGCTCACATAGAAATATAGTAAGTTATAGTCACTTGGAGCAATTGAATAGCCATTTCCCAGGTTTATTTAATTTGTTTTTAGTTTTTACATGTTGGGTTTATAGTAAACATATCTTCTGTATGGAATTCAGAATGTGCTTCCTCGGTCATCTTTATTTAGGTGATAAACAGGTGCCTTTTCTGGACTTAGCAAGACTGATAAGCCTTTCTTCACATACTTGTACTCTGACGTCTTGACATTCCAATCAACTCTTGAACCAGGAATCTATCTAATTATGGCATATACTTAAAAGATCAGCTATCTTTGTTATTTTTGTAATCTTAAAAATCCAGACATTTAACTTCCTTTTAAGATGTCTGCCAGACTTAGTAAGTAAATTGTATCTTCCAAATGTTAAACTTGTAAAACCAGTATAAATCTATGAGTATTACAGTAAACATTGAATCTTGTAAAACAGAAATGTACTTCGATTGCCACAGTAAAATGAAGAGTCTCTGTTTTTATTCTTGGTGATGGTTGAATATTTAATCTTATTTCCTTCAAGAATCTTTACTTGGGTAGTATTAAATACTTTTTTCTTTCATTTCAGTTAATAACAGGATAGAACTCTTTTTTTCTAGCAAGTACCTTGAACAGCTGTTTTTTCTGTTTCCACTGTTCTCTGAGAAATAGAGGAAAATGTGGTTTTCTTGAAAAAAACTTCATTTTAGAATAATACTGTGTGGTTCATTTTCTAGTATTTGATTTACCAATCCTGCTTTTTTTTGTTCTTTTTCCCATCAGGTATTGCCAAATGCCCATGCCCATGGGCTACAATCCTTACGCGTATGGCCAGTATAATATGCCGTATCCACCAGTGTATCACCAGAGCCCTGGGCAGGCTCCGTACCCGGGACCCCAGCAGCCTTCATACCCCTTCCCTCAGCCCCCACAGCAGTCTTACTATCCACAGCAGTAATATGTCAGCTCAGAAGCTCAGCTGGTTCAGTTCAAAGGGAAAGAAATATCAACCCTGCAATAAGTGTACTAAACTCTACGCTCTGGTTACTATAACGTCCTCTGCTGTACTGAATGCAGTGTATAATTTCTGTCTGCGGCTAGAAGCTGTGCCCCAGTTCCACACTTGATTGTACTTGGGCGATTTGCTGCTGTTGCAGTGTAAACACTAAGTATAATAGAATTTGAAGTAAATTACATTACAGTTCATAAACGTTGAAAATGAGAAATTAAACCCACTGGTGAAACGTTTGAAATTATTACACCTAAGTACGTGATTGGAACATCAGATGCTTACAACGATGGTTTAAGTACGGATATACAAGAAAACTAAGTTATCTTTCTCTTTTGGTCTATTGATTTGGTTTGATTTTCCTTATGCTATTTTGCATAATCAAAAATTGTAAATCTTTTAATTTAAAAATAAATTCCTTAAGAACAGTTGTTATTGTTATGTTTTGTCATTGATTCTCATTGCTGTCTAATTTCTTCCTGGTACTAGTCTCTCATTTTATGTGTACATAAGTTAAACAGATCCTGTGTTAAGTGCATGATTAATGCAAGTTAATAGTCAGGTTCAATATATCTTATAGGAAAACCAAAAGAATAATAACCATAATTTATCTTTCATATGCTGATTAGTAAATTAATTTTGACATTTATTTTAAAAAGTCTTATAATGTGGAAGAGACAATTGCTACCAAAGATTCTTCAAATATTCAAGTGAATATATATATTTAATGTCTTATTACTAACTTCTCCAAGAAATCAGTACAAATTCTGGTAAAAATTTTTTTCTTTTTTTCATAATCTGGTTAAAATAAATACATGTCATTAACAGTACTGTCTAATGTAATGGAATTGTTTAAAGAAAATTTACTGTACCCTTCTGTTGTTTTTTTCACCTTATTGTCTTAACCGAGTAACATTTAATGCACAATGTATATGAATAGATATGATAAGCCCTTTCATTTTTATGCTCCTAAAAGATTGGACTATTTTATAATTCAGGGAGTACACAAAACAATTGTTGGGAGCATATGCCGATTCTGGAATAGGCTGTGTGGTTAACTCTAGTCTGTGCTGCTCGGATAACTAAGTGCTGTAGAAACCTCGGTGAGACTTGCCTGGTGGAGTGCACAGACGTGCATTGGGGAGTGAGAAAGGAATGAGCTGTCTGATATCCCAGTGGGGTCTGTTCTGTGTGGGGCTCATATCTGAACATACCAGACATCTGAGCAGAATGCCAATGAATCTGTTTATGCTTATTTTCAAAGTTTTAATGCTAACCTTTTCTTGAATTGTTTCATTTAAATGATGCTGTCAGTTGGTCCATTGTTGTTTTCATTTGACAGTTTGGGTTTATATTTTTAAATGTGGGGCTGAAGGTGTGATTGTAAAGGGAGCTAATTGGTTTAAAATATATGTATATTAAAAAAAAATCTTACTTTGTTGTTGTATGTAGAAAACATGAAGGCATGTTACTTCAGTATAAATGACTTTTACATGCAATACTGAAATTGCTTTAAAGTTCAGTAGTTGAAACCTTGGCAAAATAGTTTTTTACATATCATAGCTGACTTCTATTAATATGGAATCATCAGAATATAACATGGACTTGTTTGACTCTTGTGTAAATGGCACTTAAGTTCCTCCTCCTTATTAGTCTAGGTACCATCACCAACAGAAGATACTCAGTGAGATTAGGGGTATCCCAAATTGCTAGTTTATAATTCTCACTAATACAGAAAAAAACAACAAACAAAATTGGCCTGAATATTCTCTTGGGGAAAGAAGGCACTATTAGAAAAGAGTAAGAGCATCAGAGGGCCAAAAGAGAAGTTACAAGGCTGTTTAGCTCATTTCCTGGCAGGCTGGGCTTCTTCTCAGAACCACGGGAAGGTGGTTCAGAAACTTTAGGAAAGGCGCCTCCATAGACCCTCGTGGCAGCCTCCCGGCTCCCTGGCTCCCTCAGCTCTGTTAGCAAACCCAAGGCCATTCCCTCTTGTCCGTTCCCTCCTCCTTTAGAGGATGCAGATCTTTCTTTAGGTCACCTGTATCCACAGGTTGACCAAGTTTTCACAGTCCTTCGTTGCTCAGTGTGTCTTCATGGAGCTGTCTAGTTCCACTAAGGTGACACGTGGAAAGTTTTTCTTTCGTCTATTTTGCATCCTAACAAACAAGAAGAAAGCCCTCACTGGAATCATTTTTGTTGCCAAACTTTTTTATCCTTTGCTTTCTGTGTTCCAGAAAATACCCTAAAAAGTTACGGATAATGCTTTTAATTAAAAGAAGGAGAGTGTGACTCTGGTTCAGGTATGTTGTACCTATGTGTATAGTTAGGCTATTTGATTTCCTAAAGCACACTATTTCTGTTTTATTTCTTTATACTGGGCTTTGGAATGCTGTTTTAAAATGGACTATAAGTAATGATCTGAAAAGCTGGTCTGAAGTGGGGAAAAAAACTAACATTTCTTACTCTTAGTTTGAGACAGATGGCTTGATTTCTGAGTCTGGTGTCAAATAATGGTGTACTCCTGTGCCCCTCCGTCTTTATTCTCATTTAAGAATAATAGTCATATGCCATTGCAAGCCAGTCAATCTTTGTGAGATCTGTGTACCTAACCTCTTTGCAATTTCTAGTCTCCCTCTCCCCAAATATAAGTAGTTAGAGAAGAAGAGTCACTGATTTTCTATGTCAGTCAGCAACCTTTCTAGTCAGATTTTAAAAATGTTTTCCATTAGAGCTTTACAGTTTGCAAAAGTGCATTGTACACAATTTCTTGTTTCATAAACATAGCAAAATGCACTTCTTTAAGTAGGTTTCAGTTTGTTAATGGGGAGCTTTTTTTTTTTTTAGTGATCAGTATGTCTTAGAAGAATCTGGCTACAACTAGTGCTGTCTCTCATTTTTGTGTGTGACACTTATGCAATTATTAGTTGCTTCACAGTGCAGAACAGGATACAAAGTAGGAGAAAAACTGCATTTTAATTACAAGTTTAAAAATAGACTTTAGAGCTAAATGGTTGGTTATAAGATTTACATGGAAAGGCAAAGAAGGAAAAATTATATTTTTAAAGAAAAAGAGAATATTCAGGCTTTATTTCTGGTATGAAGTTTATATTTTTTAAAAAATAAATCCTATATTATCACACCAGAGATTTTAGATTATTTTCTGGTTACAAACATTGCTGGTAGTTGGATTATATTTTTTATTGTATTCATTTCTCTTAGGGGGAAAATTGTAAAGAAAAGGGTCCAGATGAAATGTATCCTAGAAATAAAAGTTGAAAGATTTTTACTTCCTTGTAGTATGAATTCTTATTTAAAATATTTATCCTTCAGCTTTTATATTTCTCTTAATTTCTTCATTGAACAGTGGGTTGGGAAATTAAAAAATAACCCACTTGAACTAACTGCATGAGACTTATAAAAAAGATGTCAGTATTTAAGTGTTTTCTTACAGCTGTCAACCTTGTGGATGATCATGGTTTTCAAACATCCCTTATGATTGAACCGAGATCTTTCAAATGAGTAATCTCTTCTTCAGGCTTCCCTAGTAGCTCAGCTGGTAAAGAATCCTCCTGCAATGTGGGAGACCTGGGTTTGATCCTGGGGTTGGGAAGATCCCCTGGAGGAGGGCATGGCAGCCCACTCCAGTATTCTTGCCTTGAAAATCCCCATGGACAGGAACCTGGCGTGCTGCAGTCCATGGGATCGCAGAGTCAGACGCTGCTGAGCGACAGCACAGCATGGCACAGTCTCTTCCTCAGTCGTCATTTGGGGGGTTACTTTTTGGAATTGTTTGGCAAGATTACCACGGTCAATAGGTCAGGGAAAAGGGGATGGTGAAATGTGGTCATCTTTGAAAACATTTGTATTTTCTCATTTTCTTCCTGCTGCTTCCCTGTTTCTGATCAGATGCAGCTGTTTTACTGTGTAGCTCAGAGTACGCAGTTTATCAGAGGATGTGTTGATTTTGTATGTCTCAAGTATGTTGGAGTTCAACAAACTAGCTCCACGAATGAGTTGAGAATCTGAATCCCTAATACATTTAAAATCTGTCTTTGTTGGTTTTCACTTACCTGCGTTCTGGGTTGGAGACTACCAAGTTCTCCTGGAGGGGCTTGGGAACCTAGATGTGTGGGGTGGGAGGACAGTGGGGATCTAACAGACCCTCCCTGGAACTGGGGTTCACCTGCAGCGGAACGACAAGCAGCTCTGGGCTGGGGCTGTTAACGACTGCAGGGCCGGTGGGCTTGGCCTGAGCACTGCCTGAGCACAGACAGGAACTTGGCTGGAGCCAGTGCCCCAGAGAGCTCCAGGCCCCTGCTAATGAGGGTCCCCATCCACCGACTGATCTTGCCTTTGTAGTTAATTATCCATTTGGGTCACATCCAACTCATCTGCCTCAGCACTCTGCCCACAAGGGACCCTGGCTTGTGTCAGCTCTGTGGCTCCTGAAAACCTTCCTTTTTGCTTAAAAGTTGCTTATGTCCTTATTAATCAATGACACCAAGTGAAGCAGGTAAATAGGTCAAGTCTATACATTTGTGTTTCTTATAACTGTTTTAGTCTCTACACACTTTTAAGCCATGTGATTCATATGTAATGACCGTCTTCCATTTTCACTTTTTAATATATTTTACTATTAATACCACTGTTTTTTTCTTTCTGGATGTATTAGTTATGGGTTTTGTTTTTTGTTTTTTTTTGGTAATCCAAGAGGAAAGTTTAATTTACAGTTTGGTTAAAGTTATTAATATAGTTATGTGATCTGACATTTTGTGTGTTTGGAGTAAGTATTTTTTCTGTTTCCTTCTCCAATCTTTCATTGCTTGGATTATGTTTTCTTTTTTCTAGTAATTTGAAACACTACTACTGTTATTTTCTTCCCTCCCATCCCCAGCCAGATATTTTTTAAAAATATACATTTTAAACAGTATTTGGACTTAGTGTTACTGTAGTAGTGGTCTTACATTGTGACCTTTGGATTGTTAGCTTGGTTGCTTCTGGTTTTTGATGATGACGAATAAAGCTATTGTGTGCTCAAGTTTGTTTTCCTCCCAGATTTTGGCTCCGGTGGCTTCTGCTCCCAGTAACCTGTGATGCTGTGTCTTCACCTGTGTCACCAGTTTGGGGAACTCTGTCCCGTGGTTTCAAATCTCATCTTTCTTTCTGACGCACTCTTTAGTAATTCACCTTCCTGTCTCTAGTCCACTGCTGCTGTCTTCCATCAATGTCATGGTTGCCTCCTCTTATTTCATGTATCAACTTGCTCAGCATCAAGCTGTGTGCTTACTGGTTCTAAGGACTGTACTGAGTCTTTAAGAATTCATTTCTTGCAGAAGAACCCCATGAAATCGGTATTTTTATTCATACTCCCTCTACACAGAGAAGTCGACTTGGACAAGTTGGGCAGCTTGCTTGTGGTGACGCAGCTGCCGAGTAGCTGAGCTGGGGCTCTTTGAGCAGCCGCCTGTGATCTGAGCAACTAATGATGGCCTCTCCCTGTGCTGCTAAAAAGAGCTCACCTCTACTGAGTGCTCGCCACGATCCAGGCTGTCTTCTAAGCCGTTCAGATCCAGCAACTTACTCTAGTTGAGCAGTCAGTATTGAGGTGGCCACTAATTTCATTACATTTCGCAGGGCAGGAGGAAACGGCACAAGATTGAATATCCTGGGGCTGGCTGGTGATGGAGCTGGGATCTCACTGATACGAAAAAGGCAAGAAAACCCACCAAAACTATCCACAAAAACGGAAAGGGTCATATTCCGTTGTCTATATGTGCCACATCTTTGCCCTTTCCTCTGTTGATGGATGTTTAGACTGCCACCATGTCCGGGCATGGTACCATGTAAATAGTGTTGCTATGAACATTGGGGTGCATGTATCTTTTTGAATTGTGGTTTTCTCTTAGTATATACCCAGGAGTGGGTTTACTGGGTCATAAAGGAAAACCAGCACAACATTGTAAAGCAACTATATATTTCAATAAGAATTAATTAAAAAAAAAACCCTGAAAAAGGCTTTCTAGAGTTCCTCCTGTTCCTTGGAGTCTTCTTATTTTAAAATTTCCTTCTTGGACTGCACTGGGTCTTAGCTGCAGCACTCAGGGTCTTCAGTCTTTGTTGCGGGATCTAGTTCCCTGACCAGAGATGGAACCGGGTCCTCTGCATTGGAGGGGCTCAGAGTCTCAGCCACAGGACCATCAGGGAACTCTGGCATCTTTGTTTTATAGGGCATTTGCTCTCATTTCTTACATCCATCCATCCATTCACCTATTCATTTTTTTCTCCCCAATAATTAAAAATTAAATATCAAAAGGCTATTGACTAGGTGCTGGGAATACAGCTGTGCCCTCAAGGAATTTATATTCCAGTAAAGAGTGAAATTGAACTGGGAACAACTATAGGTTTAAGTGTGAATTTGTGGGAATTCTCCCATTTCCTTCCTCCTCTCAGTGCCAACAAGGTGGCTTAAATGCTTTGCATGTTTCTGACCCAGGGTTGGTTTGATGGGTGGGGAGCAGAAGCTGGAGTCTCTGGGGCCAGGAGTTAAAGGAAGCAGCAACATCTCCAAGGGGATAGGTTTCAGGACGGCATTTTTTGAAGGTCACAGTGGACCCAGAGGGTATCATGCTATAGATGAGGCGAAGCTTCCGTCTTTGAAGGGACCATGAAGTTGGACAGCATGGAATGGTAACCCAGGACCTGCCACTGCCTTGGGTGTTAGTGTGGGAAGTCAGTAATGACAGACTGAACTTCTCATCACCCTGTGGGCTGGGCCTGGGTCGGAAATGAATGACTTCAGTCAATAGATATTTCCTCTGTACCTGTGCTGCTCAGCTTCAGTTCATAGCTGCCTACTGCATTCGGGCCATCTCTGGGAGAGCAAGGATGTTGATGCCACTCGTACCTGCACCCATGGTCTGAGTGTCCAGGTTTGTCTGTGAAGTCTAGAACTCTAGGAAAGGCCCTCTGATAACAACACTGCATTCATTTGGTTGGATTGGCTGAGGCCTCACTGGAGAACTGGTAAGCAGAAATAGCAGGGCTCCTGGAAGCTTCTTGTTCAATTGTGTCTGACTCCTTGAGACCCGCTTGACTGTAGCCCACCAGGTTCCTCTGTCTATGGGGTTCTTCAGACAAGAATACTGGAGTGGGTTTGCCATTTCCTCCATTTCCTCCCTGGATCTTCCCGATCCAGGGATCGAACCCACATCTCTTGCATCGGCAGGCAGATTCTTTACCTCTGAGTCACTGGGCAAGTCCCTGGAAGCCTCTCTTGGTGTTCAAAAGAGTGATCTGAATGCTTTCACCTGCTGGTCAGATATGTGGTTGGCAGAATGGAGAGAAGGTAAAGCACCCATGAGATGGTGCTGAGGAGATTCATGTTTCTCTGCTTGAATCCTAAGGTGGCCCCAGCCCAGTCATGCCATATAAGGCCCAGGCCAAGGAGTTAGCTCAGTTGTGGGGAAGCCTGTCATGCCATGGTAGAAATGAGCCCACTAGAAGTTGTGGATGTTGAAGGATGAAGCTCCAACTTGGTCCTAGGAGAAGAGTCTGCATCTCCTTGTGGCTCATTCCTGTGAAGTAGCAGGTTGGTGGCTGAGAAACCATAGGCGTGAATGAAATCCCAGGGGCTCCAGGGCTGTGCTCTCAGAACAAAGGAGGCTCAGTGGGTGAGGCAGACTCCCCTTCAGCTTCCAGGGGCTGCATCCTTGCAAACACACAGGGGCTGCTGGAAAGTGTCCACACCCACCAGTCAGGAGAGGTCAGAAGGGCCTTCTGCAGAGAGTTCTGGACTTCACAGACGGACCTGGACACTCAGGACAGGTGCTGACAGACGTGAGCGGCACCTCCCATCCCGAGCTCTGTGTGACCCACACTTACCCTCACACCTCCAGGCACCGATGCTGTAAAAGCTGGCACTAGTGAGTGTGGGGAACCAGGTTCTGCCAGAGGCCAACACACGAGGATGTGTCTCAGACCCTCGGGAATGGGATGGAGCCTGCATCCCAAGTGTAAGGGTGACCCTTGGTCCATCCTCATGGGTTGGCCTGGGCACCCTGGGGAGAGACCCGCTTAGGAAGGACAGCGAGGTGAGGCAGGTAAGGGACACCCTGCTTGAGAAAGTGTCCTGACGAGTCCACTGCATGCTGTGAGGGAGGCCTGGGACTTTAAACAGCTTTTCAGCCATAGACAGAACTTGCAGTTGGTGAGATGGCCGAGGACGGCTTGGAATGGTCAAGAATCCAGAAGGAGCCTGCAGAGCGGAGGCAATGGGACACCGCTGCTGGTTCTTCCACTGTGTTCATCCGAGATCTCGGCTCAGGTCTTTACGGTCGTTGCTCTTAACTCTTTGTCAGGTAGATTGCCTGTCTCCACCTCACCTAGTTCTTCTGGGGTTTTATCCCGTGCCTTTGTCAGGAACATATTTCTCTGTGGTGTTCTGCTTCACTTGTGTTTGTGGTCTCTGTTCTGCAGGACGCAGGACGGTAGCGCCTCTGGCTCTGGAGACTGCCCGGGAGGACGGGCGTGGCCGGGGCTCCTGCAGACTTCCGGGTGGGCGGGGCTGGCTTCATCCCTCTGGAGGCTGGGCCGGGAGGTCAGACGTGTTTGTTTAGAGAGGGCTGCGGGGGTCAGGACGGCTTTAGGCGGGCTGGCTGCTGATGGATGGAGCTGCGTTCCCGTCCTGTTGGTTGTTGGTCCTGAAGGGGCCCACACCGGAGCCTAAGTGAGGGCTGCGGGTGCCCGCCAGGTCGCAGCGCCCAAGCGCGGCCTGCGGAGAGCTCGCGCTGAGGAGCCTTCCCCGTGGCTCCACCCCGTGTCTGCTCGCGCCTTCCCAGGCCACCCTCCAAGACCCGAGGCAGGCGGCCCAGGCTCCTCTGGAGTCACTGCTTGTGCCCTGAGTCCCAGCGCACGACACGCCTCGTATGCCCTCCGAGCGTGGGGTCTCTGGCGACTCCCCGGCCGCCCAGTGGTTAGGGCTTCTTGCTCCCACTGTCGGGGTTGTGGGTTAACCCCTTGGTTGCCCTGGTCGTCGGGGAACTAAAATCTCACAAGCCAGGCAATGTGGCAAAAAACAAACAGAAAACCTCCATAAAAAGCGAAACCGAAAAACCCCACAAAAAGCCAATGAAGTCTCTCAACCTGCTTCCCCTAGCCCTGTGTGGCACTCAAGCCGCACTGGCCTTCAGAGTCGGATGCTCTCGGGGTCCTCCTCCCGATGCCGGACCCCCAGGTCCCCGGAGTGTGGCAGGGGGCTCAGAACTCACTCCTGTGGGAGCACCTCAGCGACAGAATGCTTTTCCAGTTTGCAGGTCACCCGTCCGGGGGGTGTGGGATCTGGCTGTATGTGAAAGCACCCGCTCTACTGTCTCTGTGGCTTTGCCTTTGGAGTCAGGGATCTCTTTCGGTCGGTTCCAGTCTTTTTTTGTCTGTGGTTGTTCGGCAGTTAGTTGTCACTTGGGGGTTTTCCTGTGTGTGTGTGTGTGTGTGTGTGTGTGTGTAGCAGGGAGGCAGTGGCGTGCCGGTTGGGCAGTAAAGTGTTTATTTATTCCTTTTTTGGTGGCATGCAGGATCTTAGTTCTCCCACTGGGGATCGAACCCATGACCTGTACAATGAAAGCCGGATTCTTTTTTTTAGATGTATTTCCTTCTGAATTATATTCTTCCTCACAATTCTTTTGTCCTCTTTTCTTTGTGATCTTGGCTGCGCAGAGTCTTCGTTGCTGCGCTCAGGCTCTCCCTAGCTGCAGCGAGAGGGGACAGCTGCTGTGTTGTGCAGGCTTCCCACTGTGGCAGCTTCTCTCGCTGCAGAGCGCGGGCGCTCTGGATCACCAGGTGTGGCTTGCAGGTGCTAGAGCAGCGGCTCAGCAGTTGTGGCTCACGGAAAGCCCGGATTCTTAACTAGATCACCGGAGAAGTCCCAGCAGTGAAGTGTTTAGACGAAGGCCACGTGTAGGGAGTCCAGGGGTGTGGAAGGGTGGCAGCGAGAGGGCCTCGCTGGCAACAGAGGTCCCAAGAGGGTTTGGGTAGGAAGGCAGCCACGTGAGGTTTGGGGAGCCCAGCAGGGAGAAGGGATGCATCTGGACGTGCTGTGGAACTGCTTGGTAGATGAGAGCCTTGTGGAAAGTGGGTCGGACACTCTGGACTAGGGGTCCTAGGGTCGTTCTCCACGATTCGGGGGGGAGTCCTTGGCTAACCCGTGGGTCCTGCTCACAGCTGCCCTTCCCAGAGGACAGGCTTCCCCTTCAACTTTTCATTCCAAGTTGGGGTCCTTGGCTAACCCCTGGGTTCATTCACTGGGGTCTCCTGGGGTCAGGGGCCTTCTCACAGTGGCTGTTTACAGTTTACAAGCCACCAGCAGCACTGAGCAGAGGTTGAAGACTGGTTGGTGGAAGCAGCCTGCCCTGGGCTGGGTCCTGTGTGATTTTGGGCGGGACCCTGGGCAGTAAGCCTCTGCCTCCCTGATGGCAGGAAAGGAGCAACATCCCCAACACCTGCTCGGGTAGGTGCTGCTGGCTGTTGTGATGGTTCCGAGCACAAACTCGCCATCGCCTGGGGAGAATTTGGTGAAAGTGTTGGCATTTCTGTGGCTTCAGGCTTATTTCTGTTTGGCTGCAATTCACTTCCATTTCTGGCACGGTTAGCCAGGATGCAACAGGAAGCTGGTGTCCTGCTTTTCAGAACACCAGATTCCTCAGTTCTCGCACCCTGGAGCTAACACTAGCATTTCCCCCTGAAATACAAAACTCCATGCCTCCTGAGGGTAAACCACTCCATGAAGAAATTAAGGTAGGTAAACTACTTGGGTCCCATAACCCCAAAGGGTCCTCAAGGGGATGGAATTCAGGAAGTAGAATCCTCTACTAGGATGAGAAGAATTTGGAGCTTTATATTCACTAAGCTCTCACTGAAATATGGCTTCCCAGGTGCTCTAAAGTAAAGAACCCACCTGCCCATGCAGGAGATGCAGGCGATGGGGTTCGATCCCAGGGTCGGAAAGATCCCCTGGAGAAGGAAATGGCAACCCACTCCAGTATTCTTGCTTGGAGAACCCTGTCGACATTGGAGCCTGGCGGCTACAGTCCATAAGATAGCAAAGAACTGGACACGCCTGAGCCACTAAGCATCCACACACTGAAATACAGAATTTCCTCCAATTATAAATGACAACAAAAGGTCAACTCCTGACCAGTGTGGTGTTACTGGTGCCTGTGATATGTCTCTTCTCGAAATCCTAGGTATTTGTATATCGTATTACAGTTGCCACTGATTTTTCAAAATGTCATTTATACTCATCACTACTTTGCATTTATGATAAATAGAGCTGCCATGAGGCCTTGTTATTTACTGTCAAAAAAGCACATATAATATTAGGATAGACCCCACTTGTTTATAATAATTGGAAAATAAATCTAAATATAATTGGTTCCCTTTGTAACTCTATATATTTTGCTTTATGAATTTAGGAAGAGGTCCATAGGCTTTGCCTGACTGCCTATTTGGTTCACAGCCACACAAGAAAATGTATTAACCTCTAGATACTGGAAAGCTTTCTGGGTAAGAGCGGCAATTTCCACTTAGACCACAGGAGGGAACTATTTCCCAACTAATGCTTTAAAAGATCACAGCAGGGATTTTTCTTATTCCTCTTTTAACTCTTGTTCTAAAATTGGTTCCCGTTTTTTTCGTTACTGTTAACAATGTAATTGAGGCCCCGTGATGAGGCGCTGAAGCTGATATCCCGCCATGAGCTGAGGCATCTAGGTGCTGTGAGTCTAGGAAGATGTGATAAGAAAAACCGAGTCTCCTACAGATGAGAACTTGTTTAATGCCCACAGCTCGTTTGCTGTCTCTCCCTATTCCCAACCCTGCAAACAAAACAAAACAAAACACACAACCAAATTTTTGAAGCAGAGAGTATACTTGTCTTGTTCTGGTAGGAACAGACCCTCCATTAGGACAGAAACAAAGCTGAAGGGTTTTCATTAAGTCAGCGGCTGTCGGAAGTGGCTGCCTTGTGTGTGTCGGGGGGAGGGCAGAGGCGGGAGATGGAGTAGGAGGGAGGGACTTTATTATTTCTTTTAAACTTTTAAATTTTATATTGGAGTATAGCTGATTAACAATGTTGTGATAGCTTCAGGTGCACAGCAGAGCAACTCAGCCACACATAAACGTGTATCCATTTTCCCCCAGACTCTGGGAGGGTCTTTATCCAACCGGAACTTTATAGGCACAGAGAGACTCTGATTCTATACCAAATCCCAGGACCCAGCCAGGCCTGCAACTTGGTGACATAGTAATTACCCCAGGGCTGATTTTAATGGGACCGATCTTACAGTCCATCCTTTGACCACACACATCAGCACATAGGTCACTGGATGTATTTAAGGGCTCAGAATGGAGGTCTGAGAGTGTCTCATTGCAAAGGGCAGCAGCCACTTTTACAAATTAGCCTGGGTCAGAGGAACAGCTATGCGAACCCTCACTTGCCCCCACATAGAAGTAGGGTGGGACCAGGGGAAAATGATGTGGTGGGTGGGGTCCCTACCGCAGAGGCTGGCTCTGGGCTCCAGCCACCTGCCGCAGTGACTCTAAAATTAACCTGTTTGCTCTCCCTCCCTGCTCTTCTGACCTTTAAGGACTGTTGGCTGTTATTACATTTTTAAATTATAAAATATTGCTGTTCTCTGCTAAATCGCTTCAGTTGTGTCCGACTCCTTGCAACCCCACATGGATGGTAGCCCACCAGTCTGCTCTGTCCATGGACTTCTCCAGGCAAGAATACTGGAGTGGGTGGCCTTTCCCTTCTCCAGGGGATCTTCCCAACCCAAGGATCGAACCCAGCTCTCCCACATTGCAGGCAGATTCTTTACTGTCTAAGCCACCAGGGGAGCCCTATAAAACATTAGCTTTATTTAATATCACAATATTGAATAATCTCTAGGAATATGGGTACTCTATCAGTTTGGTTCAATATCAGCATGATTAAAAAAAATTTTTTTGGAGGATACTTGATTTACAATTTTGTGTTAGCTTTAGGTACACAGCAAAGTGGATTAGTTATGCATATTCACATAACCACTCTTAAGATTCTTTTTCCATAAATGTCATTACAGAGTATTAAGTGGAATGCTATACAGTTCAGTTCAGTTGCTCAGTCATGTCCGACTCTTTGTGACCCCATGAATTGCAGCATGCCAGGCCTCCCTGTCCATTACCAATCCCAGAGCTCACTCAGACTCATGTCCATCAAGTTAGTGATGCCATCCAGCCATCTCATCCTCGGTCGTCCCCTTCTCCTCCTGCCCCCAATCCCTCCCAGCATCAGAGTCTTTTTCAATGAGTCAACTCTTCGCATGAGGTGGCCAAAGTACTGGAGTTTTAGCTTAGCATCATTCCTTCCCAAGAAATTCCAGGGCTGATCTCC
>SJYC01120139.1:0-15889 GCA_006408675.1 Madoqua kirkii
TTCCTCCATTTCCTCCCTGGATCTTCCCGATCCAGGGATCGAACCCACATCTCTTGCATCGGCAGGCAGATTCTTTACCTCTGAGTCACTGGGCAAGTCCCTGGAAGCCTCTCTTGGTGTTCAAAAGAGTGATCTGAATGCTTTCACCTGCTGGTCAGATATGTGGTTGGCAGAATGGAGAGAAGGTAAAGCACCCATGAGATGGTGCTGAGGAGATTCATGTTTCTCTGCTTGAATCCTAAGGTGGCCCCAGCCCAGTCATGCCATATAAGGCCCAGGCCAAGGAGTTAGCTCAGTTGTGGGGAAGCCTGTCATGCCATGGTAGAAATGAGCCCACTAGAAGTTGTGGATGTTGAAGGATGAAGCTCCAACTTGGTCCTAGGAGAAGAGTCTGCATCTCCTTGTGGCTCATTCCTGTGAAGTAGCAGGTTGGTGGCTGAGAAACCATAGGCGTGAATGAAATCCCAGGGGCTCCAGGGCTGTGCTCTCAGAACAAAGGAGGCTCAGTGGGTGAGGCAGACTCCCCTTCAGCTTCCAGGGGCTGCATCCTTGCAAACACACAGGGGCTGCTGGAAAGTGTCCACACCCACCAGTCAGGAGAGGTCAGAAGGGCCTTCTGCAGAGAGTTCTGGACTTCACAGACGGACCTGGACACTCAGGACAGGTGCTGACAGACGTGAGCGGCACCTCCCATCCCGAGCTCTGTGTGACCCACACTTACCCTCACACCTCCAGGCACCGATGCTGTAAAAGCTGGCACTAGTGAGTGTGGGGAACCAGGTTCTGCCAGAGGCCAACACACGAGGATGTGTCTCAGACCCTCGGGAAATGGGATGGAGCCTGCATCCCAAGTGTAAGGGTGACCCTTGGTCCATCCTCATGGGTTGGCCTGGGCACCCTGGGGAGAGACCCGCTTAGGAAGGACAGCGAGGTGAGGCAGGTAAGGGACACCCTGCTTGAGAAAGTGTCCTGACGAGTCCACTGCATGCTGTGAGGGAGGCCTGGGACTTTAAACAGCTTTTCAGCCATAGACAGAACTTGCAGTTGGTGAGATGGCCGAGGACGGCTTGGAATGGTCAAGAATCCAGAAGGAGCCTGCAGAGCGGAGGCAATGGGACACCGCTGCTGGTTCTTCCACTGTGTTCATCCGAGATCTCGGCTCAGGTCTTTACGGTCGTTGCTCTTAACTCTTTGTCAGGTAGATTGCCTGTCTCCACCTCACCTAGTTCTTCTGGGGTTTTATCCCGTGCCTTTGTCAGGAACATATTTCTCTGTGGTGTTCTGCTTCACTTGTGTTTGTGGTCTCTGTTCTGCAGGACGCAGGACGGTAGCGCCTCTGGCTCTGGAGACTGCCCGGGAGGACGGGCGTGGCCGGGGCTCCTGCAGACTTCCGGGTGGGCGGGGCTGGCTTCATCCCTCTGGAGGCTGGGCCGGGAGGTCAGACGTGTTTGTTTAGAGAGGGCTGCGGGGGTCAGGACGGCTTTAGGCGGGCTGGCTGCTGATGGATGGAGCTGCGTTCCCGTCCTGTTGGTTGTTGGTCCTGAAGGGGCCCACACCGGAGCCTAAGTGAGGGCTGCGGGTGCCCGCCAGGTCGCAGCGCCCAAGCGCGGCCTGCGGAGAGCTCGCGCTGAGGAGCCTTCCCCGTGGCTCCACCCCGTGTCTGCTCGCGCCTTCCCAGGCCACCCTCCAAGACCCGAGGCAGGCGGCCCAGGCTCCTCTGGAGTCACTGCTTGTGCCCTGAGTCCCAGCGCACGACACGCCTCGTATGCCCTCCGAGCGTGGGGTCTCTGGCGACTCCCCGGCCGCCCAGTGGTTAGGGCTTCTTGCTCCCACTGTCGGGGTTGTGGGTTCAACCCCTTGGTTGCCCTGGTCGTCGGGGAACTAAAATCTCACAAGCCAGGCAATGTGGCAAAAAACAAACAGAAAACCTCCATAAAAAGCGAAACCGAAAAACTCCACAAAAAGCCAATGAAGTCTCTCAACCTGCTTCCCCTAGCCCTGTGTGGCACTCAAGCCGCACTGGCCTTCAGAGTCGGATGCTCTCGGGGTCCTCCTCCCGATGCCGGACCCCCAGGTCCCCGGAGTGTGGCAGGGGGCTCAGAACTCACTCCTGTGGGAGCACCTCAGCGACAGAATGCTTTTCCAGTTTGCAGGTCACCCGTCCGGGGGGTGTGGGATCTGGCTGTATGTGAAAGCACCCGCTCTACTGTCTCTGTGGCTTTGCCTTTGGAGTCAGGGATCTCTTTCGGTCGGTTCCAGTCTTTTTTTGTCTGTGGTTGTTCGGCAGTTAGTTGTCACTTGGGGGTTTTCCTGTGTGTGTGTGTGTGTGTGTGTGTGTGTGTAGCAGGGAGGCAGTGGCGTGCCGGTTGGGCAGTAAAGTGTTTATTTATTCCTTTTTTGGTGGCATGCAGGATCTTAGTTCTCCCACTGGGGATCGAACCCATGACCTGTACAATGAAAGCCGGATTCTTTTTTTTAGATGTATTTCCTTCTGAATTATATTCTTCCTCACAATTCTTTTGTCCTCTTTTCTTTGTGATCTTGGCTGCGCAGAGTCTTCGTTGCTGCGCTCAGGCTCTCCCTAGCTGCAGCGAGAGGGGACAGCTGCTGTGTTGTGCAGGCTTCCCACTGTGGCAGCTTCTCTCGCTGCAGAGCGCGGGCGCTCTGGATCACCAGGTGTGGCTTGCAGGTGCTAGAGCAGCGGCTCAGCAGTTGTGGCTCACGGAAAGCCCGGATTCTTAACTAGATCACCGGAGAAGTCCCAGCAGTGAAGTGTTTAGACGAAGGCCACGTGTAGGGAGTCCAGGGGTGTGGAAGGGTGGCAGCGAGAGGGCCTCGCTGGCAACAGAGGTCCCAAGAGGGTTTGGGTAGGAGAGGCAGCCACGTGAGGTTTGGGGAGCCCAGCAGGGAGAAGGGATGCATCTGGACGTGCTGTGGAACTGCTTGGTAGATGAGAGCCTTGTGGAAAGTGGGTCGGACACTCTGGACTAGGGGTCCTAGGGTCGTTCTCCACGATTCGGGGGGGAGTCCTTGGCTAACCCGTGGGTCCTGCTCACAGCTGCCCTTCCCAGAGGACAGGCTTCCCCTTCAACTTTTCATTCCAAGTTGGGGTCCTTGGCTAACCCCTGGGTTCATTCACTGGGGTCTCCTGGGGTCAGGGGCCTTCTCACAGTGGCTGTTTACAGTTTACAAGCCACCAGCAGCACTGAGCAGAGGTTGAAGACTGGTTGGTGGAAGCAGCCTGCCCTGGGCTGGGTCCTGTGTGATTTTGGGCGGGACCCTGGGCAGTAAGCCTCTGCCTCCCTGATGGCAGGAAAGGAGCAACATCCCCAACACCTGCTCGGGTAGGTGCTGCTGGCTGTTGTGATGGTTCCGAGCACAAACTCGCCATCGCCTGGGGAGAATTTGGTGAAAGTGTTGGCATTTCTGTGGCTTCAGGCTTATTTCTGTTTGGCTGCAATTCACTTCCATTTCTGGCACGGTTAGCCAGGATGCAACAGGAAGCTGGTGTCCTGCTTTTCAGAACACCAGATTCCTCAGTTCTCGCACCCTGGAGCTAACACTAGCATTTCCCCCTGAAATACAAAACTCCATGCCTCCTGAGGGTAAACCACTCCATGAAGAAATTAAGGTAGGTAAACTACTTGGGTCCCATAACCCCAAAGGGTCCTCAAGGGGATGGAATTCAGGAAGTAGAATCCTCTACTAGGATGAGAAGAATTTGGAGCTTTATATTCACTAAGCTCTCACTGAAATATGGCTTCCCAGGTGCTCTAAAGTAAAGAACCCACCTGCCCATGCAGGAGATGCAGGCGATGGGGTTCGATCCCAGGGTCGGAAAGATCCCCTGGAGAAGGAAATGGCAACCCACTCCAGTATTCTTGCTTGGAGAACCCTGTCGACATTGGAGCCTGGCGGCTACAGTCCATAAGATAGCAAAGAACTGGACACGCCTGAGCCACTAAGCATCCACACACTGAAATACAGAATTTCCTCCAATTATAAATGACAACAAAAGGTCAACTCCTGACCAGTGTGGTGTTACTGGTGCCTGTGATATGTCTCTTCTCGAAATCCTAGGTATTTGTATATCGTATTACAGTTGCCACTGATTTTTCAAAATGTCATTTATACTCATCACTACTTTGCATTTATGATAAATAGAGCTGCCATGAGGCCTTGTTATTTACTGTCAAAAAAGCACATATAATATTAGGATAGACCCCACTTGTTTATAATAATTGGAAAATAAATCTAAATATAATTGGTTCCCTTTGTAACTCTATATATTTTGCTTTATGAATTTAGGAAGAGGTCCATAGGCTTTGCCTGACTGCCTATTTGGTTCACAGCCACACAAGAAAATGTATTAACCTCTAGATACTGGAAAGCTTTCTGGGTAAGAGCGGCAATTTCCACTTAGACCACAGGAGGGAACTATTTCCCAACTAATGCTTTAAAAGATCACAGCAGGGATTTTTCTTATTCCTCTTTTAACTCTTGTTCTAAAATTGGTTCCCGTTTTTTTCGTTACTGTTAACAATGTAATTGAGGCCCCGTGATGAGGCGCTGAAGCTGATATCCCGCCATGAGCTGAGGCATCTAGGTGCTGTGAGTCTAGGAAGATGTGATAAGAAAAACCGAGTCTCCTACAGATGAGAACTTGTTTAATGCCCACAGCTCGTTTGCTGTCTCTCCCTATTCCCAACCCTGCAAACAAAACAAAACAAAACACACAACCAAATTTTTGAAGCAGAGAGTATACTTGTCTTGTTCTGGTAGGAACAGACCCTCCATTAGGACAGAAACAAAGCTGAAGGGTTTTCATTAAGTCAGCGGCTGTCGGAAGTGGCTGCACTTGTGTGTGTCGGGGGGAGGGCAGAGGCGGGAGATGGAGTAGGAGGGAGGGACTTTATTATTTCTTTTAAACTTTTAAATTTTATATTGGAGTATAGCTGATTAACAATGTTGTGATAGCTTCAGGTGCACAGCAGAGCAACTCAGCCACACATAAACGTGTATCCATTTTCCCCCAGACTCTGGGAGGGTCTTTATCCAACCGGAACTTTATAGGCACAGAGAGACTCTGATTCTATACCAAATCCCAGGACCCAGCCAGGCCTGCAACTTGGTGACATAGTAATTACCCCAGGGCTGATTTTAATGGGACCGATCTTACAGTCCATCCTTTGACCACACACATCAGCACATAGGTCACTGGATGTATTTAAGGGCTCAGAATGGAGGTCTGAGAGTGTCTCATTGCAAAGGGCAGCAGCCACTTTTACAAATTAGCCTGGGTCAGAGGAACAGCTATGCGAACCCTCACTTGCCCCCACATAGAAGTAGGGTGGGACCAGGGGAAAATGATGTGGTGGGTGGGGTCCCTACCGCAGAGGCTGGCTCTGGGCTCCAGCCACCTGCCGCAGTGACTCTAAAATTAACCTGTTTGCTCTCCCTCCCTGCTCTTCTGACCTTTAAGGACTGTTGGCTGTTATTACATTTTTAAATTATAAAATATTGCTGTTCTCTGCTAAATCGCTTCAGTTGTGTCCGACTCCTTGCAACCCCACATGGATGGTAGCCCACCAGTCTGCTCTGTCCATGGACTTCTCCAGGCAAGAATACTGGAGTGGGTGGCCTTTCCCTTCTCCAGGGGATCTTCCCAACCCAAGGATCGAACCCAGCTCTCCCACATTGCAGGCAGATTCTTTACTGTCTAAGCCACCAGGGGAGCCCTATAAAACATTAGCTTTATTTAATATCACAATATTGAATAATCTCTAGGAATATGGGTACTCTATCAGTTTGGTTCAATATCAGCATGATTAAAAAAAATTTTTTTGGAGGATACTTGATTTACAATTTTGTGTTAGCTTTAGGTACACAGCAAAGTGGATTAGTTATGCATATTCACATAACCACTCTTAAGATTCTTTTTCCATAAATGTCATTACAGAGTATTAAGTGGAATGCTATACAGTTCAGTTCAGTTGCTCAGTCATGTCCGACTCTTTGTGACCCCATGAATTGCAGCATGCCAGGCCTCCCTGTCCATTACCAATCCCAGAGCTCACTCAGACTCATGTCCATCAAGTTAGTGATGCCATCCAGCCATCTCATCCTCGGTCGTCCCCTTCTCCTCCTGCCCCCAATCCCTCCCAGCATCAGAGTCTTTTTCAATGAGTCAACTCTTCGCATGAGGTGGCCAAAGTACTGGAGTTTTAGCTTAGCATCATTCCTTCCCAAGAAATTCCAGGGCTGATCTCCGTCAGAATGGACTGGTTGGATCTCCTTGCAGTCTAAGGGACTCTCAAGAGTCTTTTCCAACACCACAGTTCAAAAGCATCAATTCTTCAGTGCTCAGCCTTCTTCACAGTTCAACTCTCACATCCATACATGACCACAGGAAAAACCATAGCCTTGACTAGACGGACCTTAGTCGGCAAAGTAATGCCTCTGCTTTTGAATATGCTATCTAGGTTGGTCATAACTTTTCTTCCAAGGAGTAAGCGTCTTTTAATTTCATGGCTGCAGTCACCATCTGCAGTGATTTTGGAGCCCCCCAAAATAAAGTCTGAGACTGTTTCCACTGTTTCCCCATCTATTTCCCATGAAGTGATGGGACCGGATGCCATGATCTTCGTTTTCTGGATGTTGAGCTTTAAGCCAACTTTTTCACTCTCCTCTTTCACTTTCTGCCATAAGGGTGGTGTCATCTACGTATCTGAGGTTATTGATATTTCTCCCAGAAATCTTGATTCCAGCTTGTGCTTCATCCAGTCCAGCATTTCTCGTGATGTACTCTGCATAGAAGTTAAATAAACAGGGTGACAATATGCAGCCTTGATGTACTCGTTTTTCTATTTGGAACCAGTCTGTTGTTCCATGTCCTGGATACATTTGGCTGTTATTTTGATTCCGAGCACCGCTGTTTCTTTCAGTCATTTCTTCCTTCAGGCGTGCATGGGCTATCTTCAGACCTTTCAGGCTCCATCCTGGATGCTGAAGCCACAGCAGAGACCCAAGGTCTGTGGCTTCTAGTTTTGTACAGAACTCTGCACACTGGGTCCAGGTGACCCCTCTGAACATGGTTCTTTCAGATGTATTACCACATGCCAGTCAGACAGGTTGTAGATTTGCTCCGAGCCTGTTTCCTCTTGTGTAAAATGAGAAAGATATTATACCTACCTCAAGAGATTCTTGTGAGAATGAAGAAAACCCAGGCTGTAGATGGCTAGCACCATGCCTGGCTGTTACATCAAGGACCATAGCTTTGTCTTCGAGTGTGTGGTGTACTTGGGGTGAGCAAATGACCCAGAGTATGAATGGCTGCAGCCTCAGCTGGGCTTTCTGGCCCGGGTACCCCAGTAACCCGCCCTCCACTAATGTGCCCTGTATTTTTTTTGAGGGATAACAGTGTGATACGGTGGTCATGGGCTCACTAGCTGTAGGACTTGAAGCAGATCACTTGGCCTCTGTGACTCAGCTCCCCCAGATGGAAAACAGGTCCAGTTACACTTCCTAGATGAAGTGATTATGAGCTGGCACATGAAAAGCTCTTAGGATGGTCTCTGGTACGCAGTGAGTACTCAGAATTATGAGCTATTATGATTATTACTGTTATTGTCCTAAGTGACTTGCTAAATGTTCTCTGATGACAAATATAAAGGTTTGCGTGGATCTATTAGACGGTCTAGACCAGCAGTCAGCTCCGTGGACCCTGTCTCCTTGCAGGTTGACCTGAGAACTGCCATCCCCTCCCATCTTCCCCTGTCCTTGGGATGTACCTTCCGCCCATGGCCCCTCAGGGGAGCCAGTTTCAAGGACACAGCCTTGAGAGAGAGTAAGGTATTGGGATCATCTGGATGGTGTATGTGACCAAATCCAGTTAAGGCCTCTGTTTAAACTTGGAAGATTCTGGCAGGTGGGTGGGGAGATGCCCTTGACTTTGGTGCCCCAGACCAGCCTCGTGTAAGTTCCCTGGCTTGTCACGCCTGCCTCCTCCCCACCTGGAGTGGCTGCCTCTTTCCCTGGTCTTTCTCTGCCCTCTGAGTATAAGGTTAGTTTTCGAAACAGGGAGACCGGCCTGGGACCCTTTGCTGCAGTGCTTGCACCTGGCCGGGCTTCCCAGGTGGCGCCAGTGGTAACAAATCTGCCTACAAATGCAGGAGACGCAGGTTTGGTCCCTGAATCAGGAAGATCCCCTTGAGGAGGAAATGGCAGCTCGCTGTGGTATTCTTGCCTGGGATAGCCCATGGACAGAGCAGCCTGGAGGGCTCCAGTGAACGGGGTTGGAAAGAGTCGGACACGATACGATGAGCGCACAGGCACATTTTTACCTGGCCACACCTCTCCTCCAGCATCAAAATACAAAGAAAGTATATGGGGCTAAAAATACCTGTGTTGCACATGCAGTTAGGGTAAATTCTGGATAAAAGATACAAAGAGACTGAAAAACCCCACTGCCACTTTTGAAGAGCCTGGAGCAAAAGCAGGTACTGTGCATGCCCCCTGCACACACCACCTAAAGGGTGGGCAAACCCTCTAAGCACCCTTCTGGTCTGACCCCTGGACACACCCCTACCCTCACACCATGTAAGGAATGAGCTCGCCCCCGCCCCCCGCCAGCCCGCCCCCCCACCAAGGAAGTGAGAGAGCAAGGGACTGCTGTTTGTTCTTGCCCCACCTCTTCTGCAGCAGGGGCCCCAGGAGAACCTCCTCTGAATTTCTTGTGTGGCCTCTGATCAATTTCTATTGATTGAGGAAGGCCAGGAACCCTGGTTGGTAACACTAGCCTCGCTAGTGTGAGTGGGAGGGTGATGGTGGTCCGGTGGGTGGTGATGGGTATGAGTTGAGTGATGAAGGTCTAGGCAGGGAATGGTGATGAGAGCTGGTGATGATGGTGGGGTGATGGGTTGGCAGTGATGGTGCTCAGGCTCCAGGAGGACTGCGTGGTGGGGTGGGAGGGCCCACCCTTCCCTCTGACTCCCTGGAGGCCCTCCATGCTGTGAGATAAAACAGGACCAAGTTCAGGAATCAGGTGTGTCCCCGATTCCAGTGCAGGTCAGGTGCAGAGAAACACGCGACACCGGGCAATTTCCCGTCGGGAGCCCAGGTGTTCCCCCGCCACCATCAGTCCTGGTTGGGCTGGCTTTCTGAGCAGCAAGGCGAGGTGTGGTGTGAGGGCTAAAGCTTGTTTCACTCGCTTTTGGACATGCCTACACTATATTTGACAGTCTCACCTCATATTCAGTTTTTTTTTCCTCTGAGAAATCACAGGGATTTTAAAGATATTGTATGAATGTTTCTTATAACATCCCTTTGATGTTAAGGTCAGATAAGAGAACCCTACTTTCCAGGTGACAAAATTGAGGTGATTCTGCAGGTCACATGTTTCTTAAACTATTGAGAGGCGGCATCTGGTTTACAGCCCTTCCTGTGGTTGCAGAATTAATTTTTGTTGGAAAAAAAAGAGAAAGGGGCCATCTTGTTCTATTTTAACCTCCCCTCAACTATGGCAAAAGAGACAAGAAAAAGTCTCTTCTCTTCCAGAGAGTCCTGCTGGGCCCCTTCTCTCCTGTGTCTGTGACCCTGTTTCCTTTCTGATGAGAGCGAGGTACTGGGCTTGGGGGGGGTCTGATATTGTATGAGGGAGTGGGGAAATGGGAGCAGAGAAGACATTTTTTTTTTTAAATTTTATTGAGATGTAGTCGATTTACAAGGTTGTGTTAATTTCAGGCATCCAGCAAGTTGATTCAGTTATAGGTATATAGTCATATTCTTTTTCACACTCATTTCCATTGTAGGTTATTATGGGATCTTGAGTAGAATTCTCTGTGCAATACGATATGTCTTTGTTGATTATCTATTTATATATATATATTAGTGTGTATCTGTTAATCCTAACCTCCTAATTTATCTCTCCCCTACTCCCTTTCACCCTTGGTAACCACAGTCCATTCTCTATGTCTGTGAGTCTCTTTCTGTTTTGTATATAAGCTCATTTGTAACACCCTTTTAAGGTCACACATATATGCGATATCATATGATATTTGTCTCTCTGTCTGACTTAAGAAGTTTTCATTTTAAATTTTGGTGAGTGAGTGTTGTTTGTACTACCCTTTTCATATAGGGAACCGTTTCAGAGAGAGGAAAAAAAAAACCCACCTAAGCTGTCTTTGAAAAAAAAATTTGCTCCACATTCCGTAAGGCTGAGCAAAATCACGTTTTCCTTGTGAAAGCAGTTGCAGTTTCGTGCAAAGAACCTTGGAAGATGGACTCTGGTCGCCTTTCCTGGGAGTGTCCTGTCGAGCCAGGGCCAGGAGAAGTGAGGCTGGCCTGCACGTCCACGTGTTTAAACTGGAAAAGAAATAGAAAGGGGCCCTTCAGCAAATGCTGCACTCCCCAAGCCTGCTTCGTGGGACTGCTGCTGGTGCCTGTTAAACCTCAACCCTAGGCTGCCAGCAGCCCCTCTGCCGCCTCTTTGCAGACACTTTATGGATGTGCTTTCATCCTCAAGACTCTCCTTTCTTTCCTCTGCTGAAGGAGCTCGCTGCTCTCAACTCATTAACTTGTGCGCCTGTTATTTGCCTGCCGTTGCAGTCCTCTTCTTGCAATAATGCGGCGTCTCGCTGTCAGGGGAGGTTGCAGTCACAGAGTAGCCTCGACGGGCCATCGGCAGTGATGGCAAGGTTGCAAATTTAAGAAGAGCGCACACGGCAAAAATGAGAAGCAGCAGGGCAAGTGCTGATGAAGACTTTCTAATATTCCCGTCCTGTGGTTCCACGTGATGTGTGTGCTGGGAAGGGGGAAGAGTTAGGAACATTTTGGTGCTTAGGGTTGAGATTCTTAGAGGCCTAGCCAGGCTGCTTAGTGATGTGGGATATTTTAAAAGAATATTTATTAAAAAATTTTTTGGCCCTGTGTGGCACTTGTGGGGTGTCGCTTTCCCGACCAGGGATTGAACCTGGGTCACTGCATTGAAAGTGCCAAGTCCTAACCACTGGGCTGCCAGGGAACTCCCAGTGGTGGTTGGTCTTGGGGTATTTGTTCCAAAGACACCCAAGGGACCTGTTCAGTGCAGAGGAAGACGTGGACCCCATCACGAGGGAATGAGCAGGCTCTTTGGAAGAGAGGTAGCAAGACGGTGGAACCAAGGAGAAATGTTACAGCAGAATGTTCCAGATAGTAGATGTCAATGGTAGGGGAGATTAGCTCTGCTGGATTGGAGCAGATCGAAGAGGAAGAGATTGTCACCAACCACTTGCCAAGGGCCCCAGGAACGCACATGGAGTTGGACTTGGGTTCATAAGCTGCTTCATGAAGAGAGAACACGCCCCCCAGGGAACTGTGCAGTGCTGGGTAAGAATGGCTTGGAGGGGCTTCACAGTGGCTTTGGACTTGTGTTTGGCAATTTGAGTACAAGGGAGTGAGGTCTATTCTGGGATAGTGTTGTTAGAAAGAGGGGCAGTTTGATGACTGGGTGTCTTAATACCTTTCATCTAGGAGACGGGAGGAATGGAGTGGGGAATAGAGATGTTCTTAAAAAGCCGTGGCAGCTCTCTTCAACCCCAGGAGGGGAGATGTGGTCCTTTTCCTGGTTGCACAGTGTCTCTGTTCCTCCACGTGGTATCATTGTCAGAGTTCTCGACTGGTGTTGCTATCCTATGAAATTGTTTACGAGGGGACATCATGACCTAGCTGGTAGCAGCTGGGACAGTGACTAGCTGAAGGCTCCCAGGGCGGCTTTTATTTTTCTCAAAATACTTCGTCTGGGCCCTGAAGGATAGGTAGGAGTTTTCCAGGTCAAAAAGGGAAGCCATCTCCTACAGGGAGAGGGTGGGACTGGATGAGAGAGAGGGCATTGTGGAGTATCACAGGAGGCTGAGGACTCTGTGGGTGGCTTGGGAACCAGACAGGAGGATGTGTGTGGGAAACGGGAAGAAAGGCCCCGAGTCTAAGCTGGCCCAGTGGGAAGGGCTTTGGGGAAGCTGCGGAGCTCCAGCTGCAGAGCTCAGCTGTAGCCCAGCTGCGGAGCTCCGACTTCTAGTGCTCAAGTCAGAGTGGCTGGTGGACAGGTGTTCATGACTTAGGATGACCTTCATGCTTTCTGCACGTGGTTCTTTCCTTCACACCCTGTACAGCCATCAAAGCCCAAAAGGAACGCTACCCAAAGCAGGGATCTCCTTCTGGGAGTCCAGGTGTGCTCTCTTGCAGTAACTCTTGGGCTATGATAGGCACTGAGCCGGAAGGCTTCTCCCCGCACATTTGGTCTGCTCCCCTGCTTCCCCAAGGCGAGCCTGAAGCCACTCGTGGCAGCATACTGGCTTGAGGTTCCGCAGCGAATCGTGAAAGGATGACTGACCCCACACCTCCTGCTGCCTTGTCCCTGCTCTTTCAGAATGTGCCTGAGTCGATGCTTATTCACCAGAGTAAATATTGGGGCTCCACCTGGCTGCATCACTGCAGAGACACTCTTCCCCTGACTATACGCGAAGATAAAATGCAGCAGCCAGAGATACTGAGAAGGAATTCCACTGTGACAGGACCCTGCTAGCGACCTTTCAGGGGCTCTGATTCCTAAGCTCTAATAACACTTCCAAAGGCCTTTTCTTCTCACGTGATCTCTGTGCCGACACCTACCTGGCTCCCTTATCGCAGTCCGGGGCGGGGTCTTCTCTTGCTCCTTCCTTCCTCCCATCACCTCTTTCTGAAATGGATGGCCTGGCCTTTCAGTCCAAAGCCCTCATCTCATCCTCCTTTTTCTCAGCTCCCCACCCCCCATCCCACCTTTATATCAGTCATGATTGTGTCTGGTTACATGTTGCAGAAACCTCACTACAATGGCTAAAACAAGTATAAGGTTTCTTTTTCTCCCTTCAGAAAAGTCCATTGCAAGGTGTTCTTCAGCTGGAGCAGCGAAGCTCCTTCTGCTTTTCTGCTCTCCCACTGAGGCCATGTAGCTTTCTTCATTCTCACAGATGGATGCTGCACCTTTAGGCATCATATTTGCTTTCCAGGCCAGAAGAGGGGAAATGGCTGAAGGGAGAAGACATATGCCTGATTAATGATTTATTTATTTTTTAAATTGAAGTATAGTTGGTTACAGTGTGGTATTAGTTTCTCGTGTACAGCAAAGTGATTCAGACACACACACACACACACACACACACACACACACACACATATATAGAGAGAGAGCTTCCCAGGTGGCTCAGTGGTTAAGAATCTGCCTGCCAACATAGGAAATGCAGGAGACCTGGGTTCAGTCCCTGGGCTGGGAAGATGTACTGGAGGAGGAAATGGCAACCCACTCCAATATTCTTGCCTGGAGAATCCCATGGACAGAGGAGCCTGGTGGGCTACATAGTGTTGCAAAAAGTCAGACTTAACTGTTGCAAAGAGTTCATAGTGTTGCAAAGAGTTGCAAAGTGTTGCAAAGAGTCTATAGTGTTGCAGAGAGTCAGACTCAACTGAAGTGACTTAGCCGGTAGTGTTGTATTTTAGATTCGACTTTGCCAACAAAGGTCTGTCTAGTCAAGGCTATGGTTTTTCCAGTAGTCATG
Organism: Madoqua kirkii; assembly: GCA_006408675.1. Taxonomy (NCBI): domain Eukaryota; kingdom Metazoa; phylum Chordata; class Mammalia; order Artiodactyla; family Bovidae; genus Madoqua; species Madoqua kirkii. Next base: position 13,569 of record SJYC01120139.1, read on the forward strand.
TATGGTTGTGAGAGCTGGACTATGAAGAAGGCTGAGCGCTGAAGAATTGATGCTTTTGAACTGTGGTGTTGGAGAAGACTCTTGAGAGTCCCTTGGACTGCAAGGAGATCCAACCAGTCCATTCTGAAGGAGATCAACCCTGGGATTTCTTTGGCAGGACTGATGCTAAAGCTGAAACTCCAGTACTTTTGGCCACCTCATGCGAAGAGTTGACTCATTGGAAAAGACTCTGATGCTGGGAGGGATTGGGGGCAGGAGGAGAAGGGGACGACAGAGGATGAGATGGCTGGGTGGCATCACTGACTTGATGGACATGAGTCTGTGTGAACTCCGGGAGTTCGTGACGGACAAGGAGGCCTGGTGTGCTGCAATTCATGGAGTTGCAAAGAGTCGAACACAACTGAGCGACTGAACTGAACTGACGGATGATTGTTATTATATGAAATTTGTCTTTCTCGTCTGACTTCTTCACTTAGTATCATCATCTTTAGGTCCATCCATGTCGATGCTGATCAGATGGCATTATTTGGTTCTTTTTGATGGCTGAGCAATATTCCATTGTATATATGTACTACACCTTCTTTATTTCTTAAAGCATATAGTAACTCAAAGAATCATTGATCCATATTCTAAAATTCAAACTTTGCACCTGCAAAGTTATTTGATGTCATTTTAATTCTTGTGCACGCAGCAATAGTGATGAAGCCCTTATCCTCAAAAAGCTCACTACAGTTACAAAGGTATGACAGAAAACTTCACACAGAACTTCTGTATTTCTTTATATAAGAAAAACAATTACTTTCCCCAAAGCCCCACACATTAGATTTCCATTTTCATCTCATTAGCCAGAAATGGTCACATGGCCAGCACTAGTAGCAAGGGATCATGGGGAAATAAGTTGTCACCTTCCAACCCTGAGAAAAAAAATCAGGGTCATGTTAATAAAGACAGAAAGAATAGATATTGTATAAGAATTTGGCAATGTCTGATATACACATCCTGTAGATTTTGTATCACAAGAATTTGGGCATCTCAGATCAGTTCAGTTCAGTTGCTCAGTCATGTCTGACTCTGCGACCCCATGAATCGCAGCACGCCAGGCCTCCCTGTTCATCATCATCTCTTAGACTTCACTCAACTCAAGTCCATCGAGTCCATGATGCCATCCAGCCATCTCATCCTCGGTTGTCCTCTTCTCCTCCTGCTCCCAATCCCTCCCAGCATCAGAGTCTTTTCCAATGAGTCAACTCTTCGCATGAGGTGGCCAAAGTACTGGAGTTTCAGCTTTAGCATCAGTCCTGCCAAAGAAATCCCAGGGTTGATATCCTTCAGCATGGACTGGTTGGATCTCCTTGCAGTCCAAGGGACTCTCAAGAGCCTTCTCCAACATCAATTCTCCAACATCAGTTCAAAAGCATCAATTCTTCAGTGCTCAGCCTTCTTCACAGTCCAACTCTCACATCCATACATGACCACAGGAAAAACCATAGCCTTGACTAGACGGACCTTAGTCAGCAAAGTAATGTCTTTGCTTTTGAATATGCTATCTAGGTTGGTCATAACTTTCCTTCCAAGGAGTAAGTATCTTTTAATTTCATAACTGCACTCACCATCTGCAGTGATTTTGGAGCCCCCCCAAAATAAAGTCTGACACTGTTTCTACTGTTTCCCCATCTATTTCCCATGAAGTGATGGGACTGGATGCCATGATCTTCATTTTCTGAATGTTGAGCTTTAAGCCAGCTTTTTCACTCTCCTCTTTCACTTTTATCAAGAAGCTTTTGAGTTCCTCGTCACTTTCTGTCATAAGGGTGGTGTCATCTGCATATCTGAGGTTATTGAGATTTCTCCCGGCAATCTTGATTCCAGCTTGTATTTCTTCCAGTCCAGCGTTTCTCATGATATACTCTGCATATAAGTTAAATAAGCAGGGTGACAATATACAGCCTTGACGTACTACTTTTCCTATTTGAAACCAGTCTGTCCCATGTCCAGTTCTAATTATTGCTTCCTGACCTGCATACAGATTTCTCAAGAGGCAGGTCAGGTGGTCTGGTATTCCCATCTCGTTCAGAATTTTCCACAGTTTCTTGTGATCCACACAGTCAAAGGCTTTGGTATAGTCAATAAAGCAGAAATAGATGTTTTTTCTGGAACTCTCTTGCTTTTTCCATGATCCAGCGGATGTTGGCAATTTGATCTCTGGATTCTCTGCCTTTTCTATAACCAGCTTGAACATCAGTGAGTTCACGGTTCACATATTGCTGAAGCCTGGCTTGGACAATTTTGAGCATTACTTTACTAGCATGTGAGATGTGTGC
>SJYC01120140.1:0-27729 GCA_006408675.1 Madoqua kirkii
ATGGATGTGAGAGTTGGACTGTGAAGAAGGCTGAGCGCTGAAGAATTGATGCTTTTGAACTGTGGTGTTGGAGAAGACTCTTGAGAGTCCCTTGGACTGCAAGGAGATCCAACCAGTCCATTCTGAAGGAGATCAACCCTGGGATTTCTTTGGCAGGACTGATGCTAAAGCTGAAACTCCAGTACTTTGGCCACCTCATGCTAAGAGTTGACTCACTGGAAAAGACTGTGATGCTGGGAGGGATTGGGGGCAGGAGGAGAAGGGGATGACTGAGGATGAGATGGCTGGATAGCATCACGGACTCGATGGACGTGAGTTGAGTGAACTTCGAGAGATGGTGATGAACAAGGAGGCCTGGCGTGCTGTGATTCATGGGGTCGCAAAGAGTCGGACACGACTGAGCGACTGAACTGAACTGACTGAACTGAATGACCTGGGGAGTTCCTCTTTCAGTATCCTATCATTTTGCCTTTTCATACTGTTCATGGGGTTCTCAAGGCAAGAATACTGGTTTGCCATTCCCTTCTCCAGTGGACCACATTCTGTCAGCTCTCTCCACCATGACCCACCCATCTTGGGTTGCCCTGCAGGCATGGCCTGGTTTCACTGAGTTAGACAAGGCTGTGGTCCTAGTGTGATTAGATTGACTAGTTTTCTGTGAGTATGGTTTCAGTGTGTCTGCCCTTTGATGCCCTCTTGCAACACCTACCATCTTACTTGGGTTTCTCTTACCTTGGGCATGGGGTATCTCTTCATGGCTTCTCCTGCAAAGCACAGCCACTGCTCCTTATCTTGGACGAGGGATATCTCCTTACCACCACCGTTCCTGACCTTCAACGTGGGATAACTGCTCTAGGCCTTCCTGCGCCTGCGCAGCCACTGCTCCTCGGGTTGCTCCTTCTGGCTACTGCCCCTGGCCTCGGGCGTGGGTGGCTCCTCCCAGCAGCTGCCCCTGGCCTCGGGCTCAGGGTGGCTCCTCAGGGTCACCGCCCCTGGCCTCGAGTGCGAGGTGGCTTCTTTCGGCCACCCCTGACCTCGGATGCGGGGTGTTTCCCCCCGGCCGCCCCTGGCCTCGGACGTGGGGTAGCTCCTCCCTGCTGCCACTGACCTCGGACGTGGGGTAGCTCCTCTTGGCTGCGCTTAGTGCGCTGGCCCGGCTCTCATCTAGTTTTGCAGAAACTGGGCTCATGTCCATGTTGGGTTGGGAGAGAGAAGCTGATGGAGCAAAGTTAACTCACGTGTGAATTACTATTTCCTTAAACAAGCATGATTCATTCTAGAACATGTTGATTTGTTCTTATTTTGTAACATCTTAACCTTTTAAAAAATCACTTTATTTCTTTTTATTTTTTAAAGAGAGCTTGGGAATAGGTGATTTAATTAATTTATTTATTATAGCCATGCCCTGTGGCATGTGGGATGTTATGCCCTCACCATGGACTGAACCTGTACCCCCTACTTTGGAAGGAGGAAGTCTTAATCACTGGCCTGCTAGGGAAGTCCCCTTTAAAAATAAGTTAGAAATCTAAATAGACATTTAGGATATGTTACCTATAAGAAATGAAATATTTCTTCTTAATGCATTCTACTCAACATCTGGGGTTTTGCTCTGAGATAATTCTATTCCAAGAAGACAAGTTGCCAAATGTATTCTACTTAGAGTTGCTTTTCTGTTATTATGCACTAAAATAAAATAGTTACAGAGAACAAAAACACCAAGCTCTGGTACTATAATAGCAATTCTCTTTTTTGTGATTGTGCACATAGGCTTCTCATGTTACTACAGTGGGTGCATACCAGTCAGTGGTGATCTGTTTTTTTCCACTTAATATTATCTTATTGACAGGGCTTTATGGAGTGACAGTTCATATGATTATTTTTAGTGACAATGTAATATTCTGATATGCTAGAGCTCGTTTAGCTATTCCCCTTTGATCAGATGTTAATATTTAACAACTGATACCTCATTAATATCATTTAGTCAGGAGAGACCAGGCTATAGAAACAGAGTATGTACTTAAGACCCCTGCTGGGCCTGGCATTCGCCATTGTTGCTGGTTTGTAGAGTAGCCAGGGGTCTGTTTGCTCCTGGTGGGGGATTTGGTATGAATATTTAGCAACTGATATAGAAGGGTGGCAGCAATTCAATGCTGTGCTTAGTCGCTCAGTCATGTCTGACTCTTTGCAGTCACATGGGCTGTAGCCTGCCAGGTTCCTCTGTTTATGGGGATTCTCCAGGCAAGAATACTGGAGTAGGTTGCCATGCTGCCATGCCTTCCTCTGGAGGGATCCCCGAACCCAAGGATCGAACCCGGGTCTCCTGCATTGCAGGTGGATTACCGTCTGAGCCACCAGGGAAGCCCAACAATTCAATAACCAATTGTAAATAGGCTTTTTTTTTTTTTCTTGGCTACACTAGGTCTTGGTTGCAGTCTGCTTCTCTTGCTGTGGCGAGAGGGCTTCTCCTGTTGCAGTGCTCGGGCCCTGGAGTGCACAGGCCCAGACTGTGGCCTCAGTCTCTCTAGTTGCAGTGCATGAGGTTAGCTCCCCCACGGCAGCGGGAATCTTAGTTCCCTGACCAGGGATAGTGGTTAAGAATCTGCTTTGCAATGCAGCGGACCAGAGAAGTCCCCTGTAAATTAGCTTTAAGTGCCTAGGAAGCCATTCCAAAGCATAGTGACTTAAAAAAATATATCCCAACACATTAAGCTCATGATTCTGTGGTTCTGCAATTTGTGCTGGGGTTTGAGCAGTTCTGCTGGTCCTGACTAGGGTCAGTCATGTGCCTGTGCTTTGCTGCCGGTCAGTTAGACTGTCTGCCTCTGGGTGTTGCAGATCCCCTTGGATGATAGAGGTGATCTGACCGTATGTTTTTCATCTTCCAGAAGGCTAGATGGAACTTTCCACATGGTTGGATGAGCATTTCATAAAAAAGGAGCAAAAAAACTACCCAAGGACTCCTGAGGCCCAGGCTTGGAATGGGAATGATGTCAATTCTGCCACACTTAATTGGCCAAAGCAATTCCCAAAGTCATCCTCAAGGACAAAGAAATACTCTCCACCTCTGGAAGGAAGATGCTGCACAATCACACTGAAAAGAGGTATGGATACAGGGAGGAGGATACTTGGGCCATTTTGCAAAAACCAACAGGCGCTGTGTAGCAGAATGGCAGACTAAGTGTCACTCTGTTAGAAGCGAAGCATTTATAGTATGTATTATTCTGGACATTACATATATTACTGCTGTGACTATATTATATTCTTCCTGATGATTTTAGCATTCTCGACATTAGAAGAATGCTTATACAGGGGAGCAGGGTTGGAAGACCTTCACTCATTCTGGAATCATTCGTTCGGCCTCTCTGTGCACAAGGTCGGGGCAGGGCGGAAGCATTGGGAACATTTATCTGGAGTCCAGCAGGGAAGATACACAGCAGAGGACAGCCCAGCGTGGACTGTGGTTTTTGCTCTGGCAGTGATATGCGTGGAGGGGTCTTGGCCCAAGGGGAGGGATGTGGGTGGAGCATGTGTGTGTGTGTGTGTGTGTGTGTGTATGTGTGTAGCAGCGGGAATCTTAGTTCCCTGACCAGGGATAGTGGTTAAGAATCTGCTTTGCAATGCAGCGGACCAGAGAAGTCCCCTGTAAATTAGCTTTAAGTGCCTAGGAGCCATTCCAAAGCATAGTGACTTAAAAAAATATATCCCAACACATTAAGCTCATGATTCTGTGGTTCTGCAATTTGTGCTGGGGTTTGAGCAGTTCTGCTGGTCCTGACTAGGGTCAGTCATGTGCCTGTGCTTTGCTGCCGGTCAGTTAGACTGTCTGCCTCTGGGTGTTGCAGATCCCCTTGGATGATAGAGGTGATCTGACCGTATGTTTTTCATCTTCCAGAAGGCTAGATGGAACTTTCCACATGGTTGGATGAGCATTTCATAAAAAAGGAGCAAAAAAACTACCCAAGGACTCCTGAGGCCCAGGCTTGGAATGGGAATGATGTCAATTCTGCCACACTTAATTGGCCAAAGCAATTCCCAAAGTCATCCTCAAGGACAAAGAAATACTCTCCACCTCTGGAAGGAAGATGCTGCACAATCACACTGAAAAGAGGTATGGATACAGGGAGGAGGATACTTGGGCCATTTTGCAAAAACCAACAGGCGCTGTGTAGCAGAATGGCAGACTAAGTGTCACTCTGTTAGAAGCGAAGCATTTATAGTATGTATTATTCTGGACATTACATATATTACTGCTGTGACTATATTATATTCTTCCTGATGATTTTAGCATTCTCGACATTAGAAGAATGCTTATACAGGGGAGCAGGGTTGGAAGACCTTCACTCATTCTGGAATCATTCGTTCGGCCTCTCTGTGCACAAGGTCGGGGCAGGGCGGAAGCATTGGGAACATTTATCTGGAGTCCAGCAGGGAAGATACACAGCAGAGGACAGCCCAGCGTGGACTGTGGTTTTTGCTCTGGCAGTGATATGCGTGGAGGGGTCTTGGCCCAAGGGGAGGGATGTGGGTGGAGCATGTGTGTGTGTGTGTGTGTGTGTGTGTATGTGTGTCTTGTGTAAGGCAAGGCATCCCAGGGGTAGGTAATGACTGACTTTATTTCTTTTTATTTCTGACTGACTGATTGTGACTGATCAATTGGCCGAGTCGTGAGTCTTGTGGGATCTCAGTTCCTGACCAGGGATTGAACCTGTGTCCCCTGTAGTGACAGCGTGGAGTCCTCACCGCAGAACCACCAGGGAGTTCCCTGTAATGACTGGCTTTAGATTTGAAAAATGAGTCAGCCAGACGAGGAAGGTGGTGAAGAGTGAATTCCAGTACGCACAAGGAGTTTCTTCCACCCAGATAATCAGTGAGGGCACTCGGGCAGGGAGGGAGCCTGAGGGGGATTGCACTGAAAAGCCGGGCCAGGTCCCAAGTGCCTTCAGCCTGCCTCTGACCCTTGTCTTGGAGGCGGTGCAGGGGGCTGGTGACTGCACGTTTTCTTGTGAGGGTTCTCAGGACTGGAGCTGAAGAAGCGACTTTGACCAGCGCAAGCTATTTGATTCCCTGTGGTGGGGAGCTAGCTCTTGTCCTAGAGGCAAAGGAAGAATGATTTATTTTTTTGCTTTTGCTTTTTTTTGTAGCCACACCTCGAGGCATGAAGGATCTTAGTTACCCCACCAGGGACTGAACCCATGTCTGCTGCTGTTCTGCTGTGGAAACATGGAGTTCTAACCACTAGACCGCCAGGGAATTTTCTAGACTTATTTTCTTCTCTGAACAAACCTTGGTTCTCTGAGAAATCACACCAGGAGAAATAAACTTGGCCTCATTCTCACATCTTACATCAAGATAAGATCTAGATGGAACAGTGATTTAAGTATTAAAAAAATAAGGTCATAAAGTATTAGTAGAAACTATGAAAATGGTTTTAATCTCAAAGTGGACAAGACTAGCTCAGAAGTCATAAGAAAAGAGGGATGTATTTAACTACATAAAGCAAAAACAGAAATAGAAAACACCTGCATTGCAAAAAAACACCATATGCAAAGTGAAAAAAAACCCCAACAGGTTAGGAAAAAATATTTGCCATGTGGCAGCCCTGCTTTCTGGTAATGTAGTTTTTACTCCTTGGGTCACAAAGATCCCTGGGGTAGGAAATGGCAACCACTCCAGTATTCTTGCCTGGAGAATCTCATGGACAGAGGAGCCTGGTGTGCTACATATATATACAGTCCATGGGGTCGCAAAGAGTCAGACAAGACTGAGTGACTAACATGTAACATTATTTTGTTGAAACAATTTTTTTCTTACTGTTTCAAAATATCATCTTTATCGTATGTTAAATGTCTATTTATTTGTGAATCTTTTGGGGAGGGGGCTTTAAATTCTGTTCCTTTAATCTATCTGTTTATCCTTTCCTGTGCCAGTACCATATTAACTTAATCACTGTAGTATTGTGTGTGTGTGTGTGTGTGTGTGTGTGTGTGTGTGTATGTGTGTGTGTGCGTGCATGCATGCACGTGCGCACTTAGTCATGTCCAGCTCCTTGTGGCTCCATGGACTATAGCCCACCATGCTCCTTTGTCCATTTGGAACTTTTCAGGTTAGAATATTGGAATGGATTGCCATTTCCTACTCCAGGAGATCTTTCTGACCCAGGGATCGAACCCAGGTTCTTTACAACTCCTGCACTGGCGGGTGGATTCGTTGCCACCAGCACCACCTGGGAAGCTGCATAGTATTATCGTGTATCTTAATATCCAGCAGTCCTCTCATGTTACTTTTATTTTTTATTGAAGTAGAGTTGAGTTACAGTGTTGTGTTAATTTTAGGTGTACAGTGCAGTGATTCAGTTAAACATATGTACATATAAGTGTATGTGTGTTTCTTATAGGTTACTACAAAATATTGAATATGGTTCCCTGTACTATACAGTAAGTGCTTGTTGGTTATCTGTTTTTTATATAGCAGTGAGTGTATATTAATCCCCCAATCCTAATTCATCCCTCTCCCCTCTTTCCCCCTTGGGGACTGTAGGTTCATTTTCTGTGTCTGTGCATCTCTTTCTCTTTCCACATGCTTTAAGAACATTCTAAGATTACTTTCGGCTGCCCTGGGTCTTCGTTGCTGCACATGTGTTTTCTCTGGTCGTAGGGAGTGAGGCTACACTTTGTGGGGGTGCACAGGCTTCTCATCGCAGTGGGCTCCCTTGTTGCAGAGCATGGGCCCTAGCATGTGGGACAGGTAGTCGTGGCATACCAGCTTAGTTATTCCAAGGCATGTGGGATCCTCTTGAGCCAGGGATCAAACCCATGGCCCCTGCATTGCAAGGCAGACTCTTAACCACTGGACCACCAGGGAAGTCTTTCCAAATGTCTACTTTTCAAAAGTCTACTTTTAAAAGTAGACTTAAAAAAAAAAGTCTGCTTGGATTTTGCTTTTATTTGTTTTGCATGTGAGGGATTTCCTGTTTGAGAATATGGCGCATCTTCTCATTAGTGCAAGTCCTTTTTTGGTGTGCATCCCTCAGGGGCAATTTAATTTTGTTCACATCAACTTTGCACATTTAGGTTATTTCTGTATATTTTATCCTTTTTGATTATTACAAATGAGATTTTCTTCCTTAATAATCTAACTGGCTATTAAATTCTTTTTATTAATTTTGTAGTCTTCCAGCCTACAAAATATTGAATTGTTTTGGGCTTTTATTAGTTAGTAATCACACCAACTACAAAGACAAATAACTTTGCTTCCACTTTTAAATTCTTTGTACTTTACATTTCTGTTTATTATTGATTGTACTGGTGAATATTTTCAGAATCATTGTAAATAATGGGCTTCCCAGGTAGTGTTAGTAGTAAAGAACCTGCCTGCAGGAGATGTAAGAGACTCAGGTTCGATCCCTGGGTCGGGAAGATCCCCTGGAGGGAGGGCATGGCAACCCACTTCAGGATTCTAGACTGGAGAATCCCATAGACAGAGGAGCCTGGAGGGTTACAGTCCAGGGGTCACAAGGAGTCGGAAGCCACTAACCGACTCAGCGCGCAGGTACTGTGGTGGACATTCTTGTTTTCTTCCTGGCTTTCATGGAGTGCTTCTTGTGTTTTCCCATTAAACATGAGTCTGGTTTAAAAATTGAAATAGATATTTATCTATTATAATACATTAGGGAAGCATCCATCATTAACAGCCTTTGGTATAGCCAGTGACTTCGGCTAGTCAAGTATCTGTGTATCTTTTCCCTATATAGAGCCTCCCCACCCTTTAACTGGGTGCAGAGTCCCATTTGGTTCTGCTTCTGTGTGAAAGGCCAGGATCTCTGGGTGAGGCATGGTCCTGCCCTTCCCTTGTGGTCTGATGGCTGAGACTCCATACTCCTGATGCAGGAGTCTCGGGTTCAACCCCTGGTCAGGGAATTAGATCCTGCATGCTGCAACTAAAGACCCTGTGTGCCACAACTAAGCCCCGGAGCAATCAAATAAGTATTAAAAAAGGAGATAGTCTTCTCCTGATTTGTTTTTCATAAATTGTCAGATGGTCTGATCTTCATTTTATAAGAGATTTTTTTTCAGTCCACAATATAAGATCAAGTTTAGAATCATAATTTATTTTGTCAAATTTCTGTTTTTTTAAAAATAGAATTATTATTAAGGTTAGTTATGTCAGAGAGGTAACAATATACACTAGGAGTGAAAGTAATGAAGAGCTTTAAACTTTTTATGAATAAAGTATTCAGCTCTTTATTGAAGAACTTTGGCTCTGAATGTCACAGCACGAATCATACAGACTCACTTGGTGGAGATATTTGAGGACCAACAGGAAAACAGGCTATTTCTTCAGAACATTCCCCCCACACCAGCGAAAAAAGATAGTAGTCTTCCTTGATCTGGTGGTCTTTGAACTAAAAAGGAAGTGATCTAATCTCAGCGTGGCCAAAATGTGGTAACTCAGTGGACACAAGTTAATACAACGTGAACCCCGTGTTGGAAAGGGAAAATGGAATATGATAGACACTGGTCCATGGCAGAGATTGCACTGGACTTCAGGCTTCCCAGGAGGCTCTGGGTAAAGAACCTGTCTGCCAGTGCAGGCGATGTAAGAGACTTGAGTTTCATCCCTGGGTCAGGAAGATCCCCTGGAGAAGGGAATGGCTACGCACCCAAGTATTCTTGCCTGGAGAATCTCCAGGGACAGAGGAGCCTGGTGGGCTACAGTCCACAGGGTCACAGAGAGTCGGACATGACTGAGCGACTGAGCGTGGCTAATGTTCCCTTTTCTGTCTGTGGAACACATTTCATTGCTGAGTCCATGTGGACCACCTTTTTCTGCTCCCTGGAAAAATGCATTGTCCTCTGCAATTCCCACTTCTGCCTAGGGAAACTTTCTTTCTTATCTTTTATTCTTCAAGGCCATGAAAGTACTGACCTCCAGTCAACTTAGATTGCTGGCCACAGACAAAAAGTCCCCCTTTTAGCAGAATTACATCCCCTTCCACCTGTGTTTGTGACTGGCTGGATGTCTACTGAGTTCATCACTCTTGTAACGTTGGGTGGAAGGAAAGAAAAAGACAGCATGTTTTTTTTTTTAGCTTCTGTGTGAAAGGCCAGGATCTCTGGGTGAGGCATGGTCCTGCCCTTCCCTTGTGGTCTGATGGCTGAGACTCCATACTCCTGATGCAGGAGTCTCGGGTTCAACCCCTGGTCAGGGAATTAGATCCTGCATGCTGCAACTAAAGACCCTGTGTGCCACAACTAAGCCCCGGAGCAATCAAATAAGTATTAAAAAAGGAGATAGTCTTCTCCTGATTTGTTTTTCATAAATTGTCAGATGGTCTGATCTTCATTTTATAAGAGATTGTTTTTTCAGTCCACAATATAAGATCAAGTTTAGAATCATAATTTATTTTGTCAAATTTCTGTTTTTTTAAAAATAGAATTATTATTAAGGTTAGTTATGTCAGAGAGGTAACAATATACACTAGGAGTGAAAGTAATGAAGAGCTTTAAACTTTTTATGAATAAAGTATTCAGCTCTTTATTGAAGAACTTTGGCTCTGAATGTCACAGCACGAATCATACAGACTCACTTGGTGGAGATATTTGAGGACCAACAGGAAAACAGGCTATTTCTTCAGAACATTCCCCCCACACCAGCGAAAAAAGATAGTAGTCTTCCTTGATCTGGTGGTCTTTGAACTAAAAAGGAAGTGATCTAATCTCAGCGTGGCCAAAATGTGGTAACTCAGTGGACACAAGTTAATACAACGTGAACCCCGTGTTGGAAAGGGAAAATGGAATATGATAGACACTGGTCCATGGCAGAGATTGCACTGGACTTCAGGCTTCCCAGGAGGCTCTGGGTAAAGAACCTGTCTGCCAGTGCAGGCGATGTAAGAGACTTGAGTTTCATCCCTGGGTCAGGAAGATCCCCTGGAGAAGGGAATGGCTACGCACCCAAGTATTCTTGCCTGGAGAATCTCCAGGGACAGAGGAGCCTGGTGGGCTACAGTCCACAGGGTCACAGAGAGTCGGACATGACTGAGCGACTGAGCGTGGCTAATGTTCCCTTTTCTGTCTGTGGAACACATTTCATTGCTGAGTCCATGTGGACCACCTTTTTCTGCTCCCTGGAAAAATGCATTGTCCTCTGCAATTCCCACTTCTGCCTAGGGAAACTTTCTTTCTTATCTTTTATTCTTCAAGGCCATGAAAGTACTGACCTCCAGTCAACTTAGATTGCTGGCCACAGACAAAAAGTCCCCCTTTTAGCAGAATTACATCCCCTTCCACCTGTGTTTGTGACTGGCTGGATGTCTACTGAGTTCATCACTCTTGTAACGTTGGGTGGAAGGAAAGAAAAAGACAGCATGTTTTTTTTTTTTCCCCCATAGTTTGTATATTAACACATATATATGGAATCCGCAAAGATAATTCTGATGATTCTATGTGCAGGGCAGCAAAGGAAACACAGACATAAAGAACAGACTTTTGGACACAGTGAAGGAAGGAGAGGGTGGGATGATTTGAGAGAATAGCATTGAAATGTACACATTCCCATCTGTAAAACAGATAGCCAGTGGGACTTTGCAGTGTGACACAGGAGCCCGAAACCAGTGCCCTGTGACAACCTGGAGGGGTGGAGGGTGAGGGAGGTGGGAAGGGGTACAAGAGGGAGGGGACATGTGTGTACCCATGGCCGATTCAGGTTGCTACATGGCAAAAACCATCACAGTATTATAAAGTATTACAAGTTAAAGATAAAATATCAATTTATGCAAAGGTAATAAATACTCAAAATACAAAAAAAAAATTTGGAATTTTCCTCAGTGCTTCACCCTCACTGGCAGGTTGTCTGTCTTCCAAGAAACCACCAGTGATGGTTCAATGAAGAGCTTTGCGCGGAATAGCAAGGGCTCAGAGGACCAGCTTGTGAGGCCATATTTTATGTGAGATATTCATGTAAATATCTCTTTTGGGTACCTCTTTTACTCAACAGTGTTAAAATGTAAAACATGACACATGGCAATTGTAGTGTGTCCTTGTTGTAAGATGAAAATCAACTTCGGAGATGTTCAAATGGGCAAAAAATGTGCACCTTAGAATGTGATAAGATACCACATCTGTACCTTAAAAAAAAATTCTTGTTATTTATTCGGCTGCATCAGGCATTAGTTGTAGCACGTGGACCTTCGTTGCATCATGTGGACCTTGCTGGTTCAAGCCCTCTCTAGTTGTGATGCGCAGGCTCAATGGTTGTAACATGAGGCCTTAGTTGCCCTGTGGCACATGGAATCTTCCCAGACCAGGAATCAAACCCGGGTCCCCTGCACTTGCAAGGCAGATTCTTAACTACTAGCCCACCAGGGAAGTCCCTCAGGTCTGCACCTTTGCCGTGGCTGTCCCACCATCTCCGCCTGGAAAACATCTCATTTATGCTCCGCTACGTGCGGCTCCCCACCTGCGGGAAACAAGTTTTGTTTCAGTTAGGGTGAATTGTTGTTCTGCCATCTTCTAAGTTCCTTTTCCACTTGTGTCCCAGGTGGCTGCTCCAGCACCGGGAGCCATAACCACTGTTCTAGTAGCAGAAAGGAGGGAAGGGAATATACGTGGACATTCTCCTTCCCTGTAAGTGTATGTCCAGGAAGGTGCTCAGACCATTTCTGCTTTATACCCACTGTGTGCAACTTAGTTATACACTCACCTGGGAGAGTGTAGTTTTGTTCTAGGTTGCCAAGTCCCCTGCTAATATTTAGGTATTTGATTACTGTAGAAGGAAAGATGAAACTTGGGGACACCTATTTCTTATGGAGATTTTACCACTGACCTTGTTTATTTTTTGACTGTGGAGCACAACTTGTGTGTTCTTAGTTCCCCGACCAGGGATCGAACTTGGGATTTCCACAGTGAGAGTACTGAATTCCAACCAGCAGATGGCCATGGAAGTCTCTCAACTGACTGTTTCTAAAGGTTTATAAGATAGTCTGTGAAAAAGTTCCTCTCTTTATTAAGAATGAAATCATCCTAAGAATGTATGTGTCTATGTGTGCTTAGTCACTCAGGTGTGTCCCACTCTTTGTGATCCTTTGGACTCCAGCCTTTAGTGTTCCTCTATCCATGGGATTTTTCAGGCAAGAATACCTGAGTGGGTTGCCGTTTCCTCTTCCAGGGGATCTTCCCAACCCTGGGATCGAACCTGCGCCTCCCGTGCCTCCTGCATTGTAGGCAGATTCTTTACCTGCTGAGCCATCATTCAGTTCAGTTCAGTCGCTCAGTCGTGTCCGACTCTTCGCGACCCCATGAATTGCAGCATACCAGGCCTCCCTGTTCATCACCATCTCCCGGAGTTCATTCAGACTCATGTCCATCGAGTCAGTGATGCCATCTAGCCATCTCATCCTTGGTCATCCCCTTCTCCTCCTGCCCCCAATCCCTCCCAGCATCAGAGTCTTTTCCAGTGAGTCAACTCTTCGCATGAGGTGGCCGGAATCCTGGAGTTTCAGCTTTAGCATCATTCCTTCCAAAGAAATCCCAGGGTTGTTCTCCTTCAGAATGGACTGGTTGGATCTCCTTGCAGTCCAAGGGACTCTCAAGAGTCTTCTCCAACACCACAGTTCAAAAGCATCAATTCTTTGGCGCTCAGCCTTCTTCACATTCCAACTCTCACATCCATACATGACCACAGGAAAAACCATAGCCTTGACTAGATGGACCTTAGTTGGCAAAGTAATGTCTCTGCTTTTGAATATACTATCTAGGTTGGTCATAACTTTTCTTCCAAGGAGTAAGCATCTTTTGATTTCATGGCTGCAGTCACCATCTGCAGTGATTTTGGAGCCATCATTAAATGCCTTTGAAGCATCTCTGGAGATGATTAACCCCCAGCCCCCAACTCAGTCTGAGCCCCTTCTGCATAGGACATGGGATGTCACTCTGAAGTCTGTAGCAGCTTTGCACAGCAGAATCAAGCATTCATTTCTGTGATTCCTTAATTCAAATCTGGCCCCAGTAGCAGTGGATCCCACCAGGGCAACTACCGGGAGTCTAGCACCTAACTCGGAGCCTGATTCTTAGTGGGCACTCAATAAATTTCCAAAGAGTACCTGAGTGAACGAGCAGTTTGTGTTTTGTGTGAGGTTTTTCAAGAAAATAGCAAATCTTTCTCTGCCCTCTTCCACCCAGCCCTTGGCTCCCTCCCACATGCAGCAGCTTGGATGAGATAGTTAACAGGATGGGTGTGAAGCCTGCAACTTCTCGGCCCACCTCCTGGAGTCTGTGTGGACTGAGGAGCTTTGCATTAACAGTGGGCTCTGGGTACCTGCATTGTAGGCAGATTCTTTACCTGCTGAGCCATCATTCAGTTCAGTTCAGTCGCTCAGTCGTGTCCGACTCTTCGCGACCCCATGAATTGCAGCATACCAGGCCTCCCTGTTCATCACCATCTCCCGGAGTTCATTCAGACTCATGTCCATCGAGTCAGTGATGCCATCTAGCCATCTCATCCTTGGTCATCCCCTTCTCCTCCTGCCCCCAATCCCTCCCAGCATCAGAGTCTTTTCCAGTGAGTCAACTCTTCGCATGAGGTGGCCGGAATCCTGGAGTTTCAGCTTTAGCATCATTCCTTCCAAAGAAATCCCAGGGTTGTTCTCCTTCAGAATGGACTGGTTGGATCTCCTTGCAGTCCAAGGGACTCTCAAGAGTCTTCTCCAACACCACAGTTCAAAAGCATCAATTCTTTGGCGCTCAGCCTTCTTCACATTCCAACTCTCACATCCATACATGACCACAGGAAAAACCATAGCCTTGACTAGATGGACCTTAGTTGGCAAAGTAATGTCTCTGCTTTTGAATATACTATCTAGGTTGGTCATAACTTTTCTTCCAAGGAGTAAGCATCTTTTGATTTCATGGCTGCAGTCACCATCTGCAGTGATTTTGGAGCCATCATTAAATGCCTTTGAAGCATCTCTGGAGATGATTAACCCCCAGCCCCCAACTCAGTCTGAGCCCCTTCTGCATAGGACATGGGATGTCACTCTGAAGTCTGTAGCAGCTTTGCACAGCAGAATCAAGCATTCATTTCTGTGATTCCTTAATTCAAATCTGGCCCCAGTAGCAGTGGATCCCACCAGGGCAACTACCGGGAGTCTAGCACCTAACTCGGAGCCTGATTCTTAGTGGGCACTCAATAAATTTCCAAAGAGTACCTGAGTGAACGAGCAGTTTGTGTTTTGTGTGAGGTTTTTCAAGAAAATAGCAAATCTTTCTCTGCCCTCTTCCACCCAGCCCTTGGCTCCCTCCCACATGCAGCAGCTTGGATGAGATAGTTAACAGGATGGGTGTGAAGCCTGCAACTTCTCGGCCCACCTCCTGGAGTCTGTGTGGACTGAGGAGCTTTGCATTAACAGTGGGCTCTGGGTGGTGGAGCCCACAGAGCTGCCGGCGGGCCAGGCTGGGAGCTTTTAGCACTGGGGACAGGGCCAGCTCGAGAGTCTCGCCAGTTATGGCCAGTGCAGGTGGTGGGAGGGTGCGCCCCGGTTCGCATGAGTCCCAGGGGGCTGGCGTGTTAGTTCACATGGCAGGCCCGGTGTGACCCTCCTGCCTGGTGGGGCAGAGAGAGGCTGTTTAGCATTTTTTGATGTTGGTGGGAGCAGCAACCTGAGCTGAGACATCTTTCTTGCCGACTCATTAAGGATTGGGCTGGAGCCACAGGAAACCTGCAAACTCAGGCCACTTAGCAGGAGAGAGGCCCTGAGGCTGTCCTCACCTGCTGGTACTCACTTCTCCATGTCTTCCTTCTTGTTCTCTGGGGACTGAGGTGGTGATGCCAGGGGTTACTGGAGGAAAGAGGGTGGGTGGCAGGGAGAAGGCGGCACCCAGGCTGCCTGCCTCCTTGAAGCCTGTGACTCCCTGCCTTTCTCAGAGACCCTCAGGTCCGAGGGGC
Organism: Madoqua kirkii; assembly: GCA_006408675.1. NCBI lineage: Eukaryota > Metazoa > Chordata > Mammalia > Artiodactyla > Bovidae > Madoqua > Madoqua kirkii. The sequence goes on from SJYC01120140.1 coordinate 14,941, forward strand.
TGCAGATCTGCAGCTGTAGACCTCCTGTCAATCCAGAATGTTCTCTGGCCAAGTTGGTTCAGTGTCACCAGCATTTTTTTTTAGGTCTTTTAAAAACATTTAAAATTTTATACATGGCTGCATGGGGTCTCTGTCGCTGCATGTGGGCTTTCTCTAGTTGCGGCAAGCAGGGGCTACTCTTCATTGTGGTGTGTGGGCCTCTCACTGCAGTGGCCTCTCTTGTTGAGGAGCGTGGGCTCAGTCATGAGGCACAGGTTAGCTGCCCTGCAGCACGTGGGATCTTCCTGGACTGAGGATGGGACCCATGTCCCCTGTATGGGCAGCCAGATTCTTAACCTCTGGACCACCTGGGAAATTCACCAGCAGTTATGGAACTTCTGCTCCATTCTAGGACCTGCGTGTGGAGATCAGAGATGTAAGCAGATACTCTGGATGTGAAGAGACCCAGGCACTGATAGAAGCATATCCTTCACAGCAGGTATGCCCAGCAGAGGGTGCTTGGGCTGAGACAAGTATCTGGGAAACTTCTAGGGGGAACAGAGGCTTACGCAGGCTTCACAGATGAGTGATGCTTGACAAATGGATAAGGGTTTCTGCACAGAAAAGTCACAGGGGAGCCAAGTAGCATGGCACAGTTTGAGAGTTTCCATCTCTTACTCTACTCCTGGTTCAAGCATGCTGCTCACTTATCAAGCTCCAGGGAAGGTTCTCCGTGTTTTCAATGGTCCATCTTAGTTCTCAGAGAACCTCTGAGAATGAAGAACCAGTATCCCATCTCACCATTCAGGGCCTGGGGCACTGGGAGGTCAAATGACATATACAGGGTTCACCTCAGTGGTGAATGTGTAATTAAGGGGCTTAACTATCTAAGTAGTTAGTAAATAGTCTAGAGACTTCCCCAGCAGCCTAGTGGTTAAAGCTCTGTGCTTCCAATGCAGAAGATGTGCATTTGGTTCCTGGTCAGCAAACTAAGATCCCACATGCCACACAGTGCGGCCAAAAAGAAAAAAAAAGCAAAAATATTAAATAAATCAAATAGTTTGAAATGGATAAGAATATTCTAAAAAAGTAGTTAATAAGCAGTGGACTAGGCTTGTAGAATCTAAAGCCCACAGTAATGATAATGATGATAGCGAGAGTTAAGTCATCCTACTCACTGCATCCTCACTAAGTGCCAGATACTGTGCTAAGCGTTATTTCATTAGTTTCCAACAGAGGCAAGTCTGCCCTGTTTTATCCCCACCTCATGGATGAGGACACTGGGAAGTGGTTAAGTGACTTGTCCTGGAAGAGATGCCCTTGATCAGTGGCTGAAGGTTTGCTCCCAGGCAGCCTTGAGGCAAAGCTCATGCTCCTAATCATTGTCCTTGTCTGATTTCTTTTCCTGGAAGGGTGGAGTGAGGGAAGGCGAGTGGAGCAGCAGGCAGAGAGGCCTCAGACCCTGGAGCACCCAGGCCCGCGGCCACGAGGTGGGGCAGTAACGGAGCTGGGATGCCCACTGCAAGAGCTGCAGTGAAGCCTGCCTTGGAAGGGTGGCCCCAGGGTCTCCTCCACGCGTCCAGCTGGGATCCATTCTCCTTGAGTTCCACTTTCCTCCTCTAACTGGACTGTCCAAGTCTCTAGATGAGTGCTGTGCCATCCGCCTCTCCATGGGCTCTTCAGGGTCACATCATGATCCAATGGTGGTAGGGGTGGGAGGAACCAGTCTCACTGCTCAGGCGTCCCTGGGTGGCCTTGGTCCCATCCAGAGCAGCCTCTGTCCAATGAACCTCATGCTTCCTGAGTTGGGCACCTTAGCCCACAAGCCTGCCCCTCTCAGCCTCCCCGTCTCAGTAACTGACAGTACCAGTTAATTTTAGTACCAGCTTGACCTGACCACAGGGCACCCAGATATTTCACCGGTCATGTTTCTGGATGTTTCTGCAAGAGTGTTTTTGGATGAGATGGACATTTTCATGGGTAAAGCCGACTGTCCTCCGTAATGTGGGTGGGTCCCATCCAATTGGTTGAAGGTCCAGGGGATAAAAAGGATGGGCGTGTCCCTGAGTAAAAAAATTCTTCAACAGATGGCTTTGGACTTCATTGCATTGTCAGCTCTCCTGGGTCTCAGGGCTGCCTGACCACACTGCAGATCCGTGCTGCAGTCCTCGTAATTTCATGCTCCAGTTCCTTATAGTAAATTTCTTTCTCTCTCTATATATATACACATTCTATTAATTCTGTTTCTCTGGAGAAGCCTGACTAATGAAGTTGCCTTCCTAGCAGCTTAAGTAGAGATGGAGGTGTCATCCCCTCTCATTATCCCTGTTACTGAATCAACCACCAAATCCTTGGATAACACTTCCTAAAGGACCCTTGTGTCCATCCTCTTCTCATCACATCACTACCACCTCCTAGGTCAGGGGGTCATCCCCACGCCCTGGGTGGCAGCAGCACCCACTAACTGGTCTCTGAGATGGCCCTGGCCCTTCTCCACCCATTGTTCACGCAGCAGCCAGAGGAGTTCTTACAAAGGCACATCTCACCCTGGCACTCAGCTGTTAAGTCTCTTCAGAGGTGTCCCTTGATTCTCTGGAGAAAGCTGTGATGTCACTTAGATTTTGCTGCCTAACAAAGGATGCCAAACATAATGGCTGTAACTAACAGGTGTTTATGGCTTATTATTGGTAACTTGGTTTGGACTCATTTGAGTGGTTCTTCTGGACCTGTCTGTTCTCACTCATAATTCTGGGGTCAGCTTGGAAGGGCCAGTCTAGCAGGAAGTCAGCTTGGATGGCTGGACTTTGCTCTACATAAGATCTGCAGGAGCTGGGAAGGGTTTCAAGAGAGAAAGAAGGAGGAGGGGATGGAGAGGAGGAGGAGGAGAGAGAGAGAGAGAGAGACAGAGAGAGGCTCAAGGTATCCAGAAGCCTGGGCTCAGATTTGGCATATGGCTTCCTCTGCATTCTTTAGACTCAAGCAAGAGAAAAGTCCAGGTTAGAGTCAAGGGGTGGGGGAGTGGATTCTACTTCTTGATGGGAGGAACCACAAAACCACATTGTGGAGGGGCTGGATCCATGTAGGGGAATAACTGACACTACTTAAATTTTGTTGTTGTTATTTGGTTGGTTGGTTGTGCCAGGTCTTAAGTTACAGCATGAGGGATCTTTAGTTGCAGCATGTGAGCTCTTTAGTTTTGGCATGTGGGATCTACTAATAGTTCTCCCACCAGGGATTGAACCTGGGCCTCCTGTAGTGGGAGCACAGTCTTAGCTACTGGACCACCGTGGAAGTTCTGTAGCCACCTCTGCAACCGACCACAGCCCCAAACCCTTACCGTGGCCTGTGCAGTTCTCTGTAATTTGGTCCTGTCCTCTCCTTCTTGGCATCACAGCCCCCAAAGCCTCCTTACCATCTCTGAATCTGCCCAGCTCTTCCTGCTCCAGAGGCTACCCTCATGCTGATCCTTTTGCCTAAAATGCTGTTCCTTCATTCAGCTGAACAGTTGGTCCTCATCTTTCAAGTCTCAGCTCAAATGTTGCTTTTTGGGGAAAATCTTTGCTGACTAATATGTTCACAATGCACATCACCCTTTGCTCAGTACCACTTACAACAACTGGAATTAAATAATTATTATTTTGAATATTTGTGTCATATCTGTTTTCTTGCAGCCTGTAGACTCCTGGACTTTAGTTAACTCATTTACTTACCAAATGTTTATCAAATGCCAGTTCTGTGCTAGGCATTGTGCTGGGAATGTGGGCAGTGATAAACACAGACCCAGTTCCTTTCTCAGGGAGCTTATGATCAGCTGGGGGCACCAAGATTAAGAAGTAACTACTGGTTTTTCCCTGGCAGTCCAGGGGTTAGGACTTTGTGCTTCCATGTCAAGGGGTGCCGGTTCAGTCCCTGGACGGGGCACTAAGAACCAACATCCTGCGTGGTACAGCACACACACACACAGAGAATAAGTAATTACAAAGCAAAAGTAAAATTGCTGTAGAGGCAGTTCTGAAAGGAGGTGTATATGATGCCATGGGGGATTTGATAGGTGGGGAGGGCAAGGAAGGCTTTGCTGAGGGCTGAGATGTGAAAACTCAATGTCAACTAGGCAGAGGCTGAGGATGCAGGGTGGACCCTCTTGACCAGATGTCTGGTGGCAGGGAGAAGGTGGGGCACGAATGACAAGGAAGGCTGGAGGGAGGGAGAGAGCAGCTGGACTCTGTTACAGCGCAAGCTTGGGGAGTTAACATTGGGGGTTCTCTGATTGGAGGTTGCCTTGAAAACAATCGATTTAGTTTTGGCTTTTCTGGGCCTCCACTGTGGTTTGGGGGCTTCTCATTTTGGTGGCTTCTCTTGCTGAGGAGCACAGTCTCTAGAGAACTTGTTCAGTAGCGGTTGCGGCTCCCGAGCTCTGGAGCGTCATGGCCCACGGGCCTGGCTGCTCTGCAGCACGGGAACCTTCTTGGATCAGGGATAAAACCCACGTGCCCTGCACTGGCAGGCCTATTCCTATCCACTGTGCCACCAGGGAAGTCCTGGGGGCCACTGGAACTTGGGATTGAACATGATGAGTTTAGGGGAACTTGGAGATATTCAAAGTTTCTCTTGAGCGGGTATTTTTTCAGGTTTGGTATTCAGAGGATGGGTCTGAGCTAAAGACCTGTGTGAGACAGTGGTAACTAAAGCCAAGGTCATATGTTAGCCCCCACGGGTGGCAGCGCTTCATTTTCTGTGTGCTTTGGATTCCTTTGGCAGTCTGAGTATGCCTATAATTTTAAATGTGTGACATAACATGTAGAAGGTAACAATGGAGACCAATTATGTTGAAACACAGCTATCAAAATAACTGAAAATAAGTTTGTGCTATAGAAGTATAGATGTTTCTTTATTAACTCATTCAATAACGATACCCAGTGGCAGTTCTAATAATTGCTCTAATTGCAGAGTAGTGATAGATACAGATTTTGAGACAACCGCAACAACTGTTGTGTGGGATGAAGATCCCTGGGATTTTTCTTGGGGATGAGGTGACAGGTCCTGCTAATTTGCATTCAGAATTGAAAGAATTGCTAACTTTCAGTAAGAGAAGAGTGCAGTTTTTTTTCACATTCAGGTTCACTGACCCCCCTGCACGGGGCTTGGGGACCCCAGGGTAAGACCCTTGGTCTAGAGCTGGAGGAAGAGAGTATGTAGGATGTTAGGGTAGTGTCTTGGGCTAATACGCAAGGGAGGAAAAGGCTGAAAAGGCCTAGAAGGGAGTCCTGGGAGGTAGGGAAAATGAGTTTTGTCTGTAAAAATCTATGGAAAACCAGTGATCCGTGAAAGGGCTGGTCAATTGCATCAAATGCTGAGAAGCTCCGTGACGTGAGGACTGTTAAGTGTCTATTGGATTTGGTGGCTTTGCAAAGAATATTTGTCTTGTTTGTGGCTTAATTCCTGGCACATGTCAGGGCACATGGTGGGCATTCGGCCTCTGTTGAAGGAGGGGAGGAACCTCTCCTCATTGTATCACATGGAAACTTGTTTGCCTGGTGGAACAGTAGTGGAGCCTGCACACACTTGCTGCAACTGGTTCCTGACCAAGGGCTCCCTAATCTTCAGAGACTCTGTAGGGATCAGTGGACCCCCAGAGATTTGGAGACTCTCATTGGTGCACCGTGCCCTTGGGATGGAAGGTACAGTGGCTCTGCCCCCTCCAGGAGAGCTGGCTTTGAGGCTCTGGACTCAGGATGGTATTCACTCTGCTCACCCCCAGTCACTGGGTCCTCCCATCAGTACCTGATACTCAGATCTGAATGCATCCCACTGGAGGTGACTTCCTCTGGGAACTCACCTTGATCTCTGTGTTCTCCACTAGTGCCTGGCGGCAGTGGGGTGAACCCCTTTATTTGAGAGGTGCTCTGTGTTTGTGGGGAGGTCTGGATTATCACTGTGGCTCTCAAGTCACTTGCCCAAATCTCCCCATTCAACAGCAGCTTCCTGTGAAGTGGGTCACTTCTGCTCCAGCGCGTGGGCTGATGGACCCTCACTGAGTCGTGCGGGGTCATCAAAAGTGAAGTGATCGTTATGAATTTTTGTCAGGAAGGTCTCACTGTTGTATGTCTGATCTGTTTACAGCAGTGAAGCAGCCTGTGATGGTGGCTGAGCTGATGGAAGCAAGAACTTGGCAAGGACAATAACATAGCTTGGGATTCAGTGAGGATTTAATACTCTCAGTTCAAGGGGTTTCAGCCCGTGTTCCAGCGATCCCAAAGGGCTCCAGAACAGAGAAAAGAGAGGCCCACCAGGTGGGACTCAGGACCTGCACAGCCCGCTGGAGCATCTTCTTTATATTGGAGCATCTCTTCTGTACCCTGAGCCCCTCTCCAGTGTCATTGGTCTGAAGAAGGAATTCTGCTGCTCGAAATTTTGAAAGTCACTGATTCAGCCCAACTCTGTAATTTGATACAAACAAACTCAAAGAGGTAGAAAGCTGAGCCCAAGGGAGTGTAGATAGTTGGTAGCATAATTAACATTGGAACTCAGATCACATAGTCTTTTTTTGTGTGTGATTTGCTTACAGAAATACTTATGAAGTCATGCATATTTCTGTTTATTTCTGTATGTAGTCACCATGCTTCTACTTGACATGTGCACTATTTCTCCTAATTGCCCATCCCCATAGTGAGTTTGTTTGTTCTGAAAGGTGTTCGGGGAAGGGTGTGCTTAGGATTCTTAAAATCTGGTAGGTGGGTTTTTTTTTTTTTTAACTTATTTTATTTGGCTGCACTGAGTCTAAGTTGCAGCATGTGGGATCTTTATTTGCAGCCTGTGAACTCTTAATTGTGGCATGTGGGATCTAGTTTCCCGAACCCAGGCCCCCTGCACTGAGAGCTTGGAGTCTCAGCCACTGGATCACCAGGTAGGTCCCTGGAAGTTCTTTTTGACCCTTCTGGCTGAAGAAGCGCAGGTAAATTGAGCAGATCTTTGAACAGGTCAAGTGTTTTCCACATATGGAGGAAAGAACCCCCAAAGAAAATAGTCTAACTGGGTTAATAAAGGTCCAGCATTTTTTGGGGACCTTGGAAATTAATCTGACAGCTAAAACCTCAGAGAAATGAATGAAAAGTGTGAAGCAACAGCTCTGAGTATTGAAAAGTCTATAAACAACTCCTGAGCCACCTCCTAAAGCTGTGACAGTCCCCATGCTAACTTCAGCTGCTTTGTGCCAGGCTGGCCCAACCTGGATTTCTTCCAGCTTACATCCAAAAAAGCCCTGTAGTGCCTTCAGCCATGACCAAGAGTTGGGGGTGGGGGCAGGCACTACATGGAAGGTGCCTGGTTGTGAATTATGCACCAAATCCCCTCCCACAGCGAGGGGTGTGTGTGTGTGTGTGTGTGTGTGTGTGTGTGTGTGTGTGAGAGAGAGAGAGAGAGAGAGAGAGAGAGAGAGAATGTTTCAAGATGTGTGGCATCTCAGTTGGATGGAGCATACAGGCATCCTGAGTCTTACAAAGTTTTTCTTTTGTAATGGGATTTTGAGTAATAGAACATAGTAGGCTCATTTATCAGAGAAGGCAATGGCACTCCACTCTAGTACTTTTGCCTGGAAAATCCCATGGATGGAGGAGCCTGGAAGGCTGCAGTCCATGGGGTCGCTGACTGAGTGAGTTCATTTTCACTTTTCACTTTCATGCTTTGGAGAAGGACCTGGCAACCCACTCCAGTGTTCTTGCCTGGAGAATCCCAGGGATGGGGGAGCCTGGTAGGCTACCGTCTATGGGGTCACATGGAGTTGGACACAACTGAAGTGACTTAGCAGCAGCAGGCTCATATTTAAGCCTAGAACATTTGTCTTGTTCAAGTCCCTCACTTTTCACACCAGGCCCTCTGTGGACCAGAGAAAGCTTACAGAGTTGGCCCCTTCCTGTTCTGCTCCAACAAAGCCCCATCTTAGCTGGTACTTATCTATTTTCCCATGGTCTTGAGAGCAGGGACTCTTCTCATTCAATTTTTTTTTTAAGTTATTTTTTATTGGAGTATAGTTGATTTGGAAAAAGTGGAAAGTGTTAGTCTCTCAGTCATGTCCAACTCTTTGCAACTCCATGGACTGTAGCCCACCAGGCTCCTCTGTCTATGGAATTCTCCCGGCAAGAATACTGGAATGGGTAGCCATTCCCATCTCCAGGGAATCTTCCAGACTCAGGGACTGAACCTGTGTCTCCTGTATCACAGGCAGACTCTTTACTGTCTAAGCCACCAGGGCAGCCCAATGGGTTAATTTAGGCTGTACAGCAAAGTGATTCAGTTATATATATATATATATATATATATAGTTTTATATGTCTCTCTCTATATATATATCTTCATTATTTTTTAGATTCTGTTCATTACAGAATATTGAGTAGAGTTCCCTGTGCTATATGGTAGGTTCTTATTAGTTATCTATTTTATATATAGTGATGTGTATATGCAGAGAAGGCGATGGCACCCCACTCCAGTACTCTTGCCTGGAAAATCCTATGGACAGAGGAGCCTGGAAGGCTGCAGTCCATGGGGTCGCTGAGGGTTGGACATGACTGAGTGGCTTCACTTTCAGGTTTCACTTTCACTCATTGGAGAAGGAAATGGCAACCCACTCCAGTGTTCTTGCCTGGAGAATCCCAGAGATGGCCGAGCCTGGTGAGCTGCTGTCTATGGGTCGCACAGCATTGTACACATCTGAAGTGACTTAGCAATGTGTATATGTCAATCCCAGTCTCCCAATTTATCCTCTCCTCCCTTCCCCCTGGGTAATCATAAATTTATTTTCTACATCTGACTCTATTTCTGTTTTGTAAATAGATTCATTTGTACCATTTTTTAGATTCCGCATGTAAGTAATACCATATGATATTTGTTTTTCTTTTACTTCACTCAGTGTGAAAACCTCTAGATCCATCCATGCTACTGCAAATGGCATTATTTTGCTCTTTTTTATAGCTGAGTAATATTCCACTGTCTACATATCCATTGTCTATATATCTTCATCCATTCATCTGTTGATGGACATTTAGGTTGCTTCCATGTCCTGGCTATTGTATATAGTGTTGCAATGAACATTGAGGTACATGCAGGTTTTTGAATTATGGTTTTCTCTGGGTATATGCCCAGGAGTGGGATTGCTAAGTCATATGGCACTTCTATTTTTACTTTTTTTTTTTTTTTTTAGGAATCTTCATACTCTTCTCCATAGTGACTGTTACCAATTTACATTTCCACCAATAGGATAGGAGGGTTCCCTTTTCTCCATAGCATTTATTGTTTCTCCAGCATTTATTGTTTGTAGATTTTTTGGTGATGGCCATTCTCATTGGTGTAAGATGGCACCTCACTGTAGTTTTGATTTGTATTTCTCTAATAGTTAGTGATATGGAACATTTTTCATTGCTTATTGGTCATCTGTATGTCTTCTTTGGAGATATGTCTATTAAGATCTTCTGACTACTTTTTGATTGGATTGTGTCTCATTCAGCTTTGATGCCCAGTGCCTGGCAGAGGGTCTTGGCACACTGAAGGTGTTCAGGAAATTTTTGTTGATGGATTGATTGAATGAATGAATTAATTAATGAGATTTCTTAGGAGAAATCTTCTGAGTCAGATTTTCCATAAGGAGAGGCAACAGGTCATGGGAAAAAATTCTAAGTAGAAGTCAAGCACTGTTTCTCCTTTCCACGTTAAGAAATAATAAAGCTTTTCATTCTATGATTTCAGAAAAATGTTCATTTGATCCTCATGGTAACTGGTGAGAAATATTGGGAGGTGTTTGTTATTCATACTTTTCAATGAGGAGACTGAGGTCCTGGGAGGCTCAACACTTGCTCAAGGCCACGCAGCTATTGAGAGGCCAGGGTCAAATCCTCTAGGCATCGGTTGGAGCTGTCTTCCATATTCTAGAAGCAGGTGTCCTGTTGGACTATTTTAGGAAAATCTTGCAGGAAACTTCTGAGTGAGAGAGACGATGGCCAGGCATTTGGTAAAAGAAGACCAGACTCAGCATCTGGTTAGTGCTTTCCACACCCTTTGATGTGCTTTGCTCACAAGTCATGTCATTGGTCCCCGCTGCACCCCTGAGATGTGTCACTCACTTTGCATAGACAAGGTGAAAGGATCAAAGCCATTGATTTGCTTCTATCCTCTTATGGATAAATGATGGGGTTGGAGCTCTGCCCAGGTCTGTCACCTGAGTCCTAGCTCCAACACCTGTAGGCCAGGCATCAGTCCAGAGGTTGACAGGGCAAGCCTGAGAGCAAGAAGACCTCCTATCCAAGGAGCCTGGACACTCCTGGACTAACAGCTTGATGCTGGGAAACTGAGGGGCAGGTTTAGAAGCTGAAGATAGAAGTTGAGAAAAGACAAGTCCTGCAGATGATGAGAAAGCAAGCAAAACTGGAGGAACAGGAAAGAAATCAGTGATTTTTTTCAGCTGGGCATGGGTGGGAAAAGATGATGCAAGCTTAACATATGTAGAGAAACAGAACATATAGTTCTCCCTGTGAGATGCCTTTAAGTGGCAGAATGTAAAGAGATGTTATTTTTGTATTTGTGACATTTTAGGCTTCAGCTACTGGCAACTGAAAATGAAAAGAGAAAATCTCAAAGCAGCCTAACTTATCTGTTATCAAGTTAAGGAAAATGACAGAGGAAGGACACAATACTTAGCTGCTAATTACCATTCTTTGACAACCCATGGAGACCATCCTTAGCTTATTTCAAATAAGCATTCTCAGCTAGTCATTTATATCACTGACATCACTGCTGAGGGAAAGGTGGTGAGAAAAGACCATGAAAACACATCAGGAACCATGAATCACAGCAAGTTGAAGAAAATTGGCAATATCTCAGAGTGCCAGCCCTAGACCTAACGCACAGCTCAGAGCATCGATTCAGGGCCAGGGCTGGGGCCTCGATGGGGCTTCCTGGCCATTGAGTCCCTTCCATCCCCAAATGGGAAGCAGGGTTCCCTCCAGGTCTCAACCGTGCAATCTAGTTCTTCTCTTTTTTTGAGTTTCTGACTGATCTCAGGTTTAATTTTGTCTTCTAGAACTTCCGATAAATCTCTGAGTAGGAAATAATACATTCTCCCCCCACCCTTTTTCCTCTGTGAGAAGAGAGCAGGACCTTACAATAAATATTTTTGTGAAAGAGGATAGAACCAGATGTTTGGAGGGGAGGAAGGAATTCAAAAGTGATGTCACCAGTCGAGTCCAACTCTTTGCGACCCTATGTACTGTCCTCACCAGGCTCCTCCACCCACAGGATTTTCCAGGCAAGAGTACTGGAGTGGGTTGTCATTTCCTTCTGCAGGGGATCTTCCTGACCCAGGGATTGAACCCAGGTCTCCTGCACTGTAGGCAGACGCTTTACTGTCTGAGCCACCAGGGAAGGAATTAAAGGATGATGGTAAATAAAATGAGCTTGGTAGCACCTAATGAGTGAATCTCAAACTATCATGAATAGCTGCTATGGTTAATTACTGTCCCCCCAGCCCCTAGTCAGGCATTTCAGCTGCATCTCCACCAACTCCTCCTCCACCAAGAAATATTTCTGAATCCTTGGACTTCCCTGGAGTGGTTAAGACTCCAAATGCAGGTTTGATCCATAGTTGAGGAACTAAAACCCCAAATACCATGTGGTGTGGCCAAAATAAGAAAAAAAACAAAAGCAATGTTCTCAAACCTTCATGTGAATGGATTCAAATGCAGATTGCAATGTAACTGTTGTCTAATACTATTGAATTTGTCAAATATATAATCTTCAAAATGTAAAAATGCCAGTCATACCAGTCTAGAAGGAATATGTGTCAAAGATTGATTGAACTCATTAATTAATAAGGGGATCAAAGGTTGTTAAGGATGTTCCCAAAAGAGGCTGATGATCTCTAGGTCTACAACTTCCCGAGGAAGGACCCTCCTTGGTGACAAGGCTCTGTATTGTGGTCAAGCTTCTGTCTTTGCTGTCTTGACCCCCGAGGAGGTGGCAGCTGGGTGGAGGCAGTATCCCCCCACCCCCTGCCCCAGGGTGCAGAGAGCTGCGGGCACCCAGCTTTACTGTCCTTAGATTTGAAAGGAGCTCTGGCTTACTGTCACAGCTCTGTGTGGTTGTTACATACAAGATGTAACAGATTCTTCTGAGAGGCAGATGAGGCTGTTCTCTTGGGAAACCTGAGTTGAATGGGATTGATTTTTAGGTGGCAGCTCTTTCTCAGGTGGGTTGCAGATGGAAACAGTCAAGAGATGAGATTGTGAGTAAGCATTTCGAAGTCAGACTTGAGTGCCTTGCAAAGACTTTTAGACACTCACTTGATTCATCTGCAAACGTAGTAGGCGTTCAGAAGGTGCTGAATGAATCATTTCAAGACTGTCCCTCAGGGCAGCAAAGATCCCTTTGTTGGGAGGGGTGCAGAAGGGCAGGGAGGAAGTGGGGGAAGTGTCATGCTCATTGTCTGAGCAATTTCTTGTCCTCTCACCCCCATTTCATATTCCACCTCTTTTAAGAAGATGGATTCAGGAGTATTTCCTCCTGTTTTCCTCTCTTTATGATGACATCACTGTCATGATCCCGGTAGCTGGCAGTTCTCGGTGACTCACCACTTTGCTATTTTGGTGGCTGTGCATTTCAGGGGATAATTGCCTCCCCCTCCTCTCGAGCACCACACCTGCGCACATTTGGAGGCTTCCAGAATGGCAGCGCCGTGCCAGGCAACAGCTCCTGGAGCCTAGTGATGAAGGTGAGAGTAATTATGAATGAAGGAGGGAAGTGGCACAGTGGGTGACAAGACAGGCCCCC
>SJYC01120141.1:0-38832 GCA_006408675.1 Madoqua kirkii
CCCCCCCCCCCCCCCCCCCAAGCCAGGACCTGTCAGTCTGTCCCGACATCACCCTGAGGCTTAGCTCTTCTTAGACACAAGAACAAGAGGGAATCTGTCTGGGAATGAAGGCTGCTCTCCCCAAACCAAGCTTGGCGTGGGTGCTCCAATTGTTGAAATTCTCATGGTGCTCCTGCGAGAGAGGGGACTTCTGAGGGAAACTTCCAGAGCATGGTGTTCTGGAGTTTGGTGATGACCTTAGTGAGAGAGAGGTTTCCTTCCCTTTCTGGGAATTCCCTCCCTTTCAAGGGAGCTCAGGTCTCTTGGTAGGCTGTGTTCAAGTTGGCTCAGTGACCTGAGACTCTGGCTCAAATGTGTTTCCTTTCTGACCTGTCCTGCTTGAAGTGACACCAAGTGACCCCTGCTGGCTCCAACTCTCTTGTAATAACCTTCTCTAGAGGCCATGGAAGTAGATGTTTTTCTGGAATTCCCTTGCTTTTTCTATGATCCAACTAAAGAACAACAAAGCAGCCACAGGGTAACTTTAAACATACCTGCTCAGGGTATATCTTTTGTGGTTGCTGTTGTTCAGTTTCTCAGTCGTGTCCGACTCTTTGCGATCTCATGGACTGAAGCATGCCAGGCTTCCTTGTCCTTTACTATCTCCCAGAGTTTGTTAAAACTCATCTCCATTGAGTCGGTGATGCCATCTAACCATCCCATCCTCTGTCATCCCCTTCTCCTCCTGCCCTCAATCCTTCCCAGCCTCAGGGTCTTTTCCAGTGAGTCAGTTCTTCGTATCAGGTGGCCAAAATATTGTAGCTTCAATTTCAGCATCACTCCTTCCACTGAATATACAGGGTTGATTTCCTTTAGGATTGACTGGTTTGATCTCTTTGCTGTCCAAGGGACTCTCAAGAGTCTTCTGCAGCACCACAGTTCAAAAGCATCAATTCTTTGGTGCTAAGCCTTCTTTATGGTCCAACTCTCACATCCATATATCTTTTATAATGATTTAAAATTCTTGTTTAATTTATTTTCTTTTACTGATTTAGAATATTGTGTTAGTTTCACATGTACAGCAAAGTCATTCAGTTACACATATGTATGTATTCTTTCTCAGACTCTTTTCCATTATAGGTCACTACAAGATATTGGATACAGTTCCCTGTGCTGTACACTAGTCATTTAACTCAGTTCACTGGACTTCTGTGTATCTTCCTTGTGCTGTTTTGGCAGCTGGACTGATGCACCAGTCCTGTCATATCTGTAAACTGGCCCCAGTCATGTATTAAGAGGATTGTGTCATTTGGTGAGGATGGAGGACTCTTCAGTGAGTAGGGATCGCTAATTCCATAACACAGAGATTTTGTCTTAGAGACTGAAAAATCTCCCTAGGTCACAAAGGGTGAAATCCTCTGTTATTAACTTTCCTGACATCCGTGACTTGTCTTCCAGGGAAAGCTGTGTGAGTTTTGAAGCAGGGACAGTGCATTCTTGCTCACTGACTTCCTTGTGGCATGAGACACCAGACTTTGCCCACAGGGAGCACGCTGTGATTCCTCAATGGGATTTGAGGGTTTAGGCTTGATTCTGAACAAACCTCACTAATTCATTCATTCATTCATTCTGCACAAATTAATTCAGCATCTACTAAGTACTTCATGGCAAACAGTGGAAGGCAAACAGGAGAAACATTGCCTGACTTCATTTTTTTTTGGGGGGGTCCCAAATCACTGCAGATGGTGATTGCAGCCATGAAATTAAAAAATACTTACTCCTTGGAAGGAAAGTCATGTCTAACCTAGACAGCATATTAAAAACCAAAGACATTACTTTGTCAACGAAGGTCCATCTAGTCAAGGCTATGGTTTTTCCAGTGGTCATGTATGGATGTGAGAGTTGGACTATAAAGAAAGCTGAGTGCCAAAGAATTAAGCTTTCGAACTGTGGTGTTGGAGAAGACTCTTGAGAGTCCCTTGGACTGCAAGGAGATCCAACCAGTCCATCCTAAAAGAGATCAGTCCTGGGTGTTTGTTGGAAGGACTGATGTTGAAGCTGAAACTCCAATACTCTGGCCTCCTGATGTGAAGAGCTGACTCATTGGAAAAGATCCTGAAGCTGGGAAGGATTGAGGGCAGCAGGCGAAAGGGACGACAGAGGATGAGATGGTTCGATGGCATTACCGACTCGATGGACATGGGTTTGGGTGAACTCCAGGAGTTGGTGATGGACAGGGAGGCCTGGCGTGCTGCAGTTCATGAGGTTGCAAAGAGTTGGACACGACTGAGTAACTGAACTGAACTAAGTACTGAGCATTTTTTTTTTTTGTATGGGCATCAGCTTTAATATTGGGCTGACCTGTCTGAGGGCTAAGGAAATCCACTTTATTTTCTTGTTGGGAGTGGAATCTCAGGGAGATTGTCTAATTCCAAAATGAATTGTGAACTAGGGAGTCATTTCCATTCTTCCCAGTCTCTGCTTGGCTGCTGACAGCTTGAGGAGGTCTTGCTGGACCAGCTGGCCATCCTGGAAGGTCCGTTCTAGCAGGATAGGGCCTCGATGTATGGCCCCAGAGAGAGGCAGTGGGCAAAGCTCTGAGAGTCATCAACCCAGCAGGCACGTGCCCCTCCTGATCCACCACCTCCAAACGCTGACCCGGAAGCAGAGAGGACTTCACCCCTACATCTACATGGGAAGTAGACATGTCAGGGAGACAGACCAAGGCAAGGACCCCTTAAGCAAAGCCCCCGTGAGTTAATGAGAGCAGCAGGAAGAAGGGGAAGGGCAGGGCGGGGAGGTCAGAGGTGCCTTCCACAGAAGATAGCGCTGTGGAGACCCTGGCCTGAAGAGCCTCATGACCCAGGTCGGGCGGCGTGACCGGCGCCAGGAGCGTTGGGCCTGGCCATGGCCTGTGGGAAGCACAGCTTCCGAAGCTGCGTTTGGCTGGAGGATTTGAATGTTGCCATTTAGTTCAGAAATGAGAGCAGGACAGCCACTCTATTAGGACCTGGCCCGCCTGGCCTGGCACCTGCCTCCTGGGAGCCCAGTTAGGGCTGGCCACACACCCAAAATCTGTGAGCTCCAGTCCTCCGAAGTCCCGAGAGTTCCATGCAAGAGGGCCACGTTATAAGGTTGCCATCAGTAATATTCCTTTTTGTATATCAACCACAACTTTCTTATCCACTCATCTGCAGATGGACATCTAGGTTGCTTCTGTGTCCTAGCTATTGTAAACATCGTGGCAGCCTTTTTTTGTTTTTTTTAATTATTTTATCTAGGATTGCCATTCAAATATAAAAAAATAGAATGGAAAAGTCCTTGGGAAGAATCAAAGCAATGCAAATGTGTTTGTTACCTCTCTGCTTCTAATCCTTTGACTTATGGCTCTTTCTCATGGCCGATTGTGGCTTCCAATAACAAAGGGATGTACTAGGCAGAAAATACTTTCAAGCCTCCAACTGAGGAAACTGGAATTAGGAATACTCTTGGTTTAACAAAGTTTGTGGTTTATATTCCTTAATGTGGGAATTCTGATCAGGTTAGTCTGGTCAAAACAACAATCATTTTTTTAAAAGCCTTTTTTGATGTGAACCATTTTTATCTTGTTTTTTCTTTTGGCCACTTGGCATTCAGGATCTTCCCTAAACAGGGATTGAACCCATGCCCCCTGCACTGGGAGCACAAAGTGCTAACCACTGGACCACCAGGGATGTCCCTAATTGGGACCATTTTTAAAGTCTTTATTGAATTTGTTACAGTATTGCTTCTGTCTTATGTTTTTTACTTGGGTTACCAGGCATGTAATATCTTAGCTCCCTGACTAAGGATTAAACCCGCACCCCTGGCACAGGAAGAAGTCTCAACCACTGGACCCTACCAGGGAAGTCTCTAAATGACCATCTTGAATAAGCACGGTCCCTAACTCATCACACTCTCAGGCCCTTGGGACCTCAGCCTGGGGACTGAGCAGGAGTGTCTGCCACCCATCTCTGTCCTGGCACATGCACTCCTCACTTTCTGCTGTCCCCCCTCCACCCCGCGGCAGGAAGGTGGGGGCTGGGTGCCTGCCTTTCTGTGCCCTGAATGCCTACAGGGTGGGAACAAGGCCGGCTCTGCAAAATAAAAGCCACCAGCACCAAGTAGCAAGGAGGGAGGGGGTGCGTGTGCGTGGCCCGCCGACAGCCCTTGAGCTGGACCATCAGTGTCGCCTTCCCTGGAGGGCCATTCACAACTGACAGAGCAGCTTCCAGAGTCTTTAGCAGAAATCAAAAGGCGGCAGCAGTTATTACCTCGCCTGCCTCTCACACCCCTTCTCCGACCTCCCAGCTTTTTTTAATATCAGGGTCTGCTTGTTTGGTCTCCGGAAGCCCGCGCCTATTTGAATACTTATCATCTCTTAAAGCACAAATAACAGTCCAGGGACAGCTGGAGAGGGAACTTGAGCCTTCCTGACAATGAACTTGCATAATATGGAGCCACTCATCACCCGCCTTGGGGTGAGTGATTGGTTTCTGCGTGTTCTCTCTGAGGAATAGCATTGTCTTCATTTGACAGAGGAGAAAGCTGAGGATGAGAGAGGGTCAGTGTCTTTTCCCAAGGCCACACTGTAAGTGGTAAAGTCAGATTTGAACTTCAAGGTCAAGTATAGAATCACCCCCCCCATATGGCCCTGGAGCAGGGGTTTCCGTGGACTGTGGCGAGGATGGGTGTGTGTGTGCAGCAGGCCTGGGCAATTCGGAAGCAGAGCTGAGGACCAACTTAACTGCTAATGATTAATATCGATGAGTCCCTCCGGGCCCTCTAGCTCCTTGATATTTAGCCTGGTCTCTGGACCAACCCCATCTGCATCACCTAGAAGCTTATTAGCAGTGCAGAGTCTCAGGCCCCATTCCAGACCTGCTATGTCAGAATCTGCATTTTCATAAGACCCTCCTGTGATTGGAATGCATGTAAAAATCTGCTCCAGAGATGTCCACGGGGCTTCTTCCAGAACGAAGCCTCAGACAGTGGTGGCACCAACAAGCCCCCTGCTGTGTGTCTCCACTGACAGAAATTCCCCTGCGAGGGGTGGACAAAGCCAAACTCACTCCTTGTATCTCTTATCAAGGGAATAAGCAAAATTGGTCAAGGAAACGCACGAACGACTGCCTGAGAGTCGGGCGGATCCGACGGCCTGTGGACGCTAGGTGGCAGTGAATGGACAGGCTTTGGCCGTCAACGGCTGCTGTCACCGCCAAGGGTCAAGACGAAATGATAAAGGCGTGGGTGGGGGTGGCTGAGCACAGTTGGGTCGTGAAAGGAGATTGTTGGGATGATATTAAAGAAACTGAAACTTCACCAGCCAGTCTGGGAAAGGCTGTTTTGTGGAATGAGAGATTTGGGCAAGAGTAATTGCTGCTTCTTTGCCTGGAGCTATGTTAAACACACAATCTTCCCACAGGGGAGGGATGTCAGCAGCTGGGTACCGTGAAGCCGAAGGGAATTAAAGAGTGGGAAAAAGTTCCGAATCCGCTTCGTTCTGCTCGCTGAGGTCAGGGAGGCAGTGGTAGCCAGGCTGCAGCACGGGTTAGTCAGAGCCCACTCGTGGGCAATGAGAGCATCCTTTCCCACCATGCACTGGGGTCGCAGGACAGGCCCACCCGCTGCCCAGATGTTCTAACACTCTCTGAAGGCAACAGAGCACGGATCTGCTTCTTTCCTGTGTCTAGCTATTTGGCTGAATCTAGACTTTTGGCTTCTAAGGTTATTCATCCTCCATATATCCTCTGGAACTAAAGTCTAGAGTGGAGACCTGTGACACCCATGTTCAAGGAACTGGAGTCCATCTTTGATGTCTAAGAAAACAAGGGCAAAAGAAAGTTTCCTGAAATTCCCCAAATTGGGAGAATATTGCATAGACCCTACCTTTTGCTTTTCTTCCTATAGTGATTGGTTCCAGAAGAACTCTCATTTATTTGGTCTGTAGATCCCAAAGGTTGGAGCCCTTTGTTGGGAATCCATTCTAGAGAGTCATGTTTTCCTGACTGTTTGGTGGGAGTGCCATCTGAAAATATCTTGAAGTTCTATCAGGTGGGTGGAAACACGTTATTCTAAGAGATTTCAGGGTTTAAGTTCAGAGTCTGGGCTTTTTCTAATTATCCTCTATCTCTAACCAAGATGTAGCTTAGCTGGAAGACTGACACCTGCAGAATTCTGCAAGCCTACTGGTAATAGGATTGTAGAATTACAGGATGGATGTTAGAGATCATCCTCTCCCTGTCCTGTCATGTTCAGATGGGAAAACAGAGACCCGGAGGGTTCCATTTGGTTTCTTTTGGCAAACTTTAAATGAGGGCCCACTCTGTGCTGAGACTGAGGCCAAGCAAGGATCCTGACTCATGGTCTCTACCAGTTAATAGATCAACTTATGGCCCAGGTGCCGTGACGGTGAGCAGTGGTAACCGGTAGGGAAGAATGGCTTCCTGTCTCCCTCCTCCTCTCCCCTCCCCCCTTCATTAAATTAGTTTCCCTTTCTCTTTCTCTCTTCCTCTTTTTTTTTTGAATTGTGATGATTTTTTCAGCCCTCAGGGGCTTTGTATTTACCAGGCAGAAGTGTGCAGGCAGCAGTATTAGCAATTCCAAGGACATGTTTGATCATTTCTGTCCTTTCCAAAGGCCTGGATACAAGATGTAGTGCTTTCAGACCTGAGGAAGAAAATTTTATTTTATTTTTTTATTTGTAGGAACTTGTCTTGAATTCTGAGGGGAGTGTGTGGAAATAAACTAAGCTAGTAAACTTAAAGACTTTTTTTTTTTTGGCCTGAGGAAATACATCTTCTGTAATAGATAAACTCAAAAATATCGTCCAAGTGATACTGTACCAACTATAATCCAATTGCAGTTTATGGCAGGCTTCTCAAATTCTAAAAAGAGTGAGAACCTCTCCTTTTTTAGGGTTTACTTCTTGAATAGGTTTTGTGGATAGAAAGAAGGGGGTGAATTAAAAAATAAAGATGTTACCAACCATAGCTGGAAAAACGGCTAGGGAAAGTCTGTTCTATTCCATAGTGATATTCAGTGACATGAAAATTGCATGCAAATAGGCCCCTAGGCTTCCTCACTGTGGCCAAATCTGGTAAAGGCCACTGTCTGAACATCTTGTGTCCTGGCTGACCAAGAGGAAGATTTAGAGTCTTAAACATCAGCTCCTGAAGTTTCCATATAATTGAGCTTCCAGGTCCTTCAAAATCTTACATTTGATTCACAAACTCAGGCATCTGCTACTAATTAAAGTATCAGGGTATAATTATACCCTTTCTTATTAGTAGATATGGAATCTGACAGTTGCTTAGATACAAAATAAGCAAGTGCAGATTGTGTTTCTGTGCCCCTCGCAGGCTGGGGAGACGGAACAACAGAATTTTCAAAAACTTGGCATAAAAGGGTCTCATTGCCCAGAAAATGTAAAGTTCTGAATTATTGTCGGTAGATTTGCCTGGGCACAGATGTTAATCCTATTGCAGATCTGTGGTTGGATTTGTAATATCATTTAGTGATTTCCCTGGCTTGGTCCCCTCACCTCTGTCCTGCACTCCAACTCCCCAACAAAAAGCATCCAGCTCTCCCAGGGACAAAGCAGTTGCAGCTTCCTCAGGGAGTTCTGGGGCCAGAAGATCTAACTAGAATGGCAGGGCCGTGTCCTGGTCAATTTTGACTCCATGTTGGAAACTGTTTCTTTGACTTTTTTTTTTTAGTTCTACAAGTTTGTTGCTGCCAACCCATCTCCTTTCACCCTCCTCATGCATGCATGCTCAGTCATGTAACCTTTTGGACAATAGTCCGCCAGGCTCCTCTGTCCATAGACTTTTCCAGGCAAGAATACTGGAATGGGCTGCCGTTTCCTTCTCCCTTTGACTTGCTTTTCTTTGCTTTTGTTATTATGATCATACATAATAGCCTGCCTCAGAGGACCCTGCCCCTCAGCCTGACTGTAAACTGAAGTCCCTTTGTTCAGCTTGTAGAGAGAGAATCTGACCCTGTCCACCTGTAAACAGAAGAGATTAAAACACCACTTCTAAAGACTGACTCTTCTTGGAGATGTTTTGCAAGACTGAAAATATCTTTTTCTATTTACTTCCTCCCCGCCTCTCCCTCTCTATTCTGCCTTTTGACTTCAGTTCCTCATTGCCTCTCTCTCTCTCTGACTCTGTAAAAGAAACTGGCATCAGACCCCGACAAGATGGTTACTTTGAGACATTAGTCTGCCATCTTCTCCATCAGCCAGCTTTCCGAATAAAGTCATATTCCTTTCTTCAACATCTTGTCTCTCAGATTCACTGGCCTGTCATGTGGCGAGCAGAGTGAGCTTTGACATGGTAAACAAGTTGATTTGGCATCTGGGGGAGCCTTCTGGTCATTTTAAGATATCCTCTCATCCTGCTCAGTTATGTCTTCACAAAATACAGTTAGAGAAATTCCCTGCTGACCTGTCACTGCAAAAATTCAGGGATCAGGACTTGTTTGGAACACCCCTATATCTCCAGGGTCCAGCATGGCTCTTGGCACTTAGAAGATGTTCAATACCTAGTTATTGGAAGGATAGATTCTGTTGATTCTTTTATATGCAAGTCCCCATTGGGGAGGTGATACTTTTAACTTGTGCTGTCTTTTACTTCCCAGTGTGTATGATGCCATTGGTTCAGAACTACTGCCGCCCCAGAGCTAAATACTGCCTGCCAACCTGTTTCTGTGTGGCAAGTGAATTGAGAATGGTTTTGACATTTTTAAATGGTTGGTGAAAAATTAAAATAAGAATACTTCATGACACATGAAAATGATATGAAATGCAAATTTCAGGTCCATAAATAAAAGTGTTGTTGAAACACAATTATCCCGTATTGTCCTTGGCTACTTTTGATGTACTGCCGTGGCAGAGCTGGGTTGTTGCAACAGAGACTCACGGTTTGGAAGGTCTAAAATATTCTAGAAAAAGTGAGTTGGTCCCTGGATTTGATCATTCTGGGACTGTAGCCTTTGATGCTGAGGGAAGTGGGATGCAGGAAAGAGGGTCTGTAGGGGCTAGTCAGGGAGACAGGTTAACTGGGAAGAGAGAACAGCCTGGAAGTCTGGAATAGTACTTCTCCAGCTCCAGCCTTTCCACAGTGGAAGTTTCCAGTTTCTCATTGTAATTCTGATGAATGCCCTCAAGGAACACAGTGATAATCATTTCTCAGACTGCTGCACTGTTCGATGGATGCAAAAGGACTGTATCTTTCTGCTGTTTCTTGCTCGTTGTAAATCCCTAGTTCAGATATGCTCCTCCTTTGTCAAAGACATTAAATTTTGCCTCTCAGACAGGTGTTTCGGTCATAAGTCTGTATGTGTGAGCAAGTCTGAGCTGGAACTTGCCTTTCAAGGCAATTGTCTTCAGTTTTCAGCCACCATGTTTTAGCTTCCCGGAAGCCTTGAGCCCACCACTTCTGTTTCTAAATTCCTAGCAAGGGTGGAGCCCTTCCCTTCCAGAGAAGTGCCTTTGTGATTAAGCTGGCAAGGATGCAATCAGCCTAGTTAAAGCCTTGATAATCCACTAGATCCGTCTCAGTTATCCTTCCAAATACCAGAAGTCATCTTGTGGAACTGAGCCATGTTTCTTTGGGGTTTACAAGAGTATCTCCTGGAGCTGATGGCATCAGACCATTCTCTTATTAGCCTTCTAAATTCTGAATTAGAGTCTAATTTTTCCAAACCCTATGCTTTATTCGAAAAGAGGTTTCTTTTCTCTGGGCTAGTTCCAGCCTCTGGCTTCCTGGAGGCCTGGCTCATCTAGCTCTGGGTTTAATGCCCCATGTCTTCTGATGGTATATTTATGGATTGGAGGATAGATTTGCTTTCTAAGTGACAGTGATTAACACTGGCATTGTTTACCATAAGTAAACCTGGGTTTTGAAAATCATAGCCAGTAAGAGGATTGCCTGTCTTTTTAAAGGGCTGACTACCAGGGCTTCCTGTAGGAAGCCGTATCTGATCTAAAAGTGTTTATTTATTAAATTAACTTAAATATAGATGATTTATGTGTCAGTTTCTGCTATACAGCAAAGTGATTCAATTATATAACCTTCCCAGGTGGCACTAGTGGTAAAGAACCTGCCTGCTGATGATGTTAGACGTAAGATACGTGGGTTTGATCCCTGGATTGGGAAGATCCGCTAGAAGAGGAAATGGCAACCCACTCCAGTTTTCTTGCCTGGAGAATCCCATGGACAGAGGAGCCTGGCAGGCTGCAGTCCATAGGGTTGGACAGAGTTAGACATGACTGAAGCAACTTAGCACATAGCATATATATTTTTATATATATTATTTTTAAAAATATTATTTTCCTTTATGGTTTATTATAGGATACTGAATATAGTTCTCTCTGCTATATAGTAAAAACTTGTTGTTTATTCATTGTATTGAAAAGGCTTTTTTTTTTAACCTTTTTTTGTGGCTTGTGAGATCTTTCAGTTCAGTTCAGTTCAGTCACTCTGTCGTGTCCAACTCTTTGCAACCCCGTGAACCGCAGCACACCAGGCCTCCCTGTCCATCACCAAGGCCTAGAGTTCACCCAAACCCATATCCATCGAGTCAGTGATGCCATCCAGCCATCTCATCCACTGTCGTCCCCCTCTCCTCCTGCCCTCAATCCTTCCCAGCATGAGGGTTTTTTCCAATGAGTCAACTCTTTGCAAGAGGTGACCAAAGTATTAGAGTTTCAGCTTTAGCATCAGTCCTTCCAATGAATATTCAGGACTGATCTCCTGTAGGATGGACTGGTTGTATCTCCTTGGAGTGCAAGGGACTCTCCAACACCACGGTTCAAAAGCATCAATTCTTTGGCACTCAGCTTTCTTTATAGTCCAACTTTCACATCCATACATGACCACTGGAAAAACCATAGCCTTGACTAATGGACCTTTGTTGACAAAGTAATGTCTCTGCTTTTCAATATTCTATCTAGGTTGGTCATAACTTTCCTTCCAAGGAGCAAGCATCTACTAATTTCATGGCTGCAATCACCATCTGCAGTGATTTTGGAGCCCAGAAAAATAAAGTAAGCCACTGTTTCTGCTGTTTCCCCATCTATTTGCCATGAAGTGATGGGATCAGATGCCATGATCTTAGTTTTCTGAATGCTGAGCTTTAAGCCAACTTTTTCATTCTCCTCTTTCACTTTCATCAAGAGGCTTTTTTGTTCCTCTTCACTTTCTGCCATGAGGGTGGTGTCATCTGCATATCTGAGGTTATTGTTATTTCTTCCAGCAATCTTGATTCCAGCTTGTGCTTCAACCAGCTCAGCATTTCTCATGATGTACTTTGCATATAAGTTAAATAAGAAGGATGACAATAGACAGCTTTGACGTATTCCTTCTTTGACTTGGAACCAGTCTGTTGTTCTATGTCCAATTCTAACTGTTGCTTCTTGACCTGCATACAGGCTTCTCAAGAGGCAAGTTGGGTGGTCTGGTATTCCCATCTCTTTTAGAATTTTCCACAGTTTCTTATGGATCCACATAGTCAAAGGCTTTGGCATAGTCAATAAAGCAGAAATAAATGTTTTTCTGGAACTCTAGCATTGGTAACCTTCACCTTTCTCCAGTGGACCACATTCTGTCAGAATGTGGGATCTTAGTTCCTCAACTAGAAATTGAACCTGGGCCCACAGCAATGAAAATGCTGAGTCCTAACCATTGGACTACTAGGGAAATTCCCCCAAAGTTTTATTTTTAACATAACATAGGGAATGTTTTGTGAAAAGAGAAATCAAGTTTCAACTTTCTAAACAGTGCCATTTGTTTAATCTATAATGTGCCAGACATTTCTCTAGGTATTCTGTATTTATTTCCTCTAATTCTTACCCAGATCCTGCAGAATAGATGATACTCTCTGCATTTTACAGAGAAAATCGGTACTTAAATAAGATGAGTGAATTGCCTGAAATTCCAGATAGGAAATGGTACAATTAGGATTTGAACCCACGAAGGGGTGACCTTAGAGCACATTGCATAATATCATTTGACACCAGCCCTCTAAAATGACACTTCAACCACTTAGTTATTTAAGGATAGGCAGAATTTATTTCTAATCTCATAGCATTGTGATCAGAAAAGATGCTTGATATGATATCAGTTTATTTAATTTACCAAAGCTTGCCTTGTGGCCCAACATGTGGTCAATCCTGGAGAATGTTCCGTGTATACTTGAGAAGAATGTATACTTTGTTGCTTTTGGATGGACTGCTCCATAAATATCAATTAAGTCCAGCTGGTCTAAAGTATTAAAAGCCTGTGTTTCCTTATTAATTTTCTGTCAGGATGATCTGTCCATTGATAAAGTGGGGGTGTTAAAGTCCCCCACTATTATTGTGTTACTGTTGGGATTTCTCCTGCTATGGTTCCTAGTATTTGCCTTGCCTATTGAGGTCCTCCTATGTTGGGTGAACATACATTTATAATTGTATCTTCTTCTTGGACTGAAGGCTTGATCATTATGGACATCAAGGACAGGCAGACTTATGGAAAGAATCAAAATACAAGAAGTTAGCAAGCTGGACTGCTAGAAATGTAGACTGAGCAAGTGTGTAGTTATTTATCTTAACTTGTGCAGGGATCATGAAACCCCATATTTTCTTTAGCTAAATGTTTCCATCTCCTTCCTTATTGGACATTTAAAACAGAGCTTAAAAAAAATTGAAATTATTTATTAATTGTTTGGATAGGTTTAAAATCCAAAAGATATAAGAAGGCATATTAAAAAATACAATACAGTATTGTAAAGTAAAAAAAAGCCCATTCCTCACCCCTAGAGATTTCTCCCAGGCCTGATCCGTATAGGAAATGATGGTAATACGGTGGACTGAAAAATGGCTGTACTTCCTCTCCCTCCCTCTCTTCACACCTCTTTGCTTTGTGATCTTGAAGCTTCTCCCAGCAAGAGGTGGAGTGTATTTGCCCATGCTCTGACCTTGGGCTTGCCCTGCGGCCCGCTGTGGCCCATGTGACCCAGCGTCGGGCCCCAGCCTAGGCCTTGAGGGGCTTCTGTGCTGCTTTCGTTTCCTCAGAAACTTGCTGAGTTACCATGTATGCAAGCTCTGGGTCAACCTGCTGGAAGGGGCGGGATCCTGGAATGATGAGTCATGCAGAACGTGCAAGGATGTTTCACATGTATGGAGAGCGGTCAGGAGCCCAGGCTGAGGGGAGGGTGTTAAGAAATGAGGTTGGAGCCTTGCCAAGTGTGATAAGGACTTTGAGTTTTATTCTTAGGGTGTGATAGTGTCACTGACCAGGGTTCTTGGCCTTCTAAATCAATAGAAATTGACTAGAAGCCAGATAAGAAATTCAGGCAAGGCTCTATTGGGGCCCCTGCTATAGCAGCGGGGAGCCAGACATACAGGTTCCCTTGCTTTCTTGCTCCGGGGGGTGGTGGATGAGCTTGTTCTTTATATGGAGTGAGGATAGGGGTGTGTCCGGGGGTCGGGCTGGAGGGGTGGCTTAGGTGGTCTGCTCGCCCCTCTGGTGGTGTTCAGTGCAGGGGGCATGCTCAGAACACTCCTTTACTCAGGCGCCTCAAAAATGGCAGTTGGGTTTTTTGGTCTCTTTGTATCGTTTGTCGGGAATTTTCCCTAACTGTGCAGGTAGTTATTTTTAGCCCCATACAGTTTCTTTGTATTTTGTTGCTCAAGGAGAGGTATGTCCAACTGCAAGCACTGCAGCAAAGGACCCCAGATCCCAGTGTGTCTCAATAGCAAGGAATGAGCAACTCAGTAAACAAAGAATGTGGGAGTGAACAGTCAACCAGGGAGCAAAGTGCACAGTCCCTAACAGGTACAATGAGCGGCACTGCCATGGACCTGTGGTCCAGGATTTGCAACTCAAAGAGCAAACCCTGAATTGTTCTGTAACAGGCTCAGCTGCCAGTGAGCAGGGCTGGGGCTCTGCTCCTTCTGGTGTTCAAGTCCAGGGTGGCTCCTCTGGGCTTCCTGGAGCCTGACATGTGCCTGGGGAGGGTCATTTCCTCCTCTAGGGCCACCCCAGAATAAATAGGTGGGCTCCATCTGAGCTTCTGGGTAATCTGGATTTCTAAAAAGAGCTTCCCACATAAGGAGTTAGATTGAGCTCCATTCTCTGGAAGGGCAGGAAATAGAAATGCTAGGGTCTTGTTGGCCAGGAGGAGCCCCACTGAGGATGGGGAGTACTTGACTTTGGCCTTCTGCCCTGAGAGGCCCACAGGTAAGTGTCTCCTCTGGAGTGGACCTGGGAGGATGCTCAGCTGCAGCCCAAACCCTCCAGCTGCCCTTTCACCCAGGACTGCTCTGCTCTTGGAGAGAAGGCACAGGCCGGAACAGGGTCCATGGAGGAGACTGCGGCCATCCACGCGATGGCCTCTGAGGGCTGCCTCCACCTCGCCTGGTCATACACTGGTACCCAGGGATGCTGAGCACCAGCTGGCCCCAGAGCATGGCCCTCAGCTGGCTGATGTCTCTGACCCCTGCCTTCCCTCTGCCTGGCCGTGGGAGCTCGAGACCCAGCCTGCCTCTCACCTGTCTGCTTCCAGGACTCTTGGCTTTCCCTTCTAGTTGATGGTCTGTGAACACCTGATGGTCCTGGGCTTACCTCCCCCCCTGGATTTGGAGAAAGGTCTTGGGGCACCTCCGAGTCCCCTTCTTCTCCAGAGATGCTGAGTCAGGAAGAGAAGCGTCACATTCTGTACAATGGGCTCTTCTGAGCCTTTATGTTATCATTTATGCTCATATTTTGAGGGTGAAACAGTGAAATGCCTTGAGGGTTCAGAAGGTGATAGAAATATGTGAACTAGGGCAGCTGCCATACTGTCAGGTGTGGTGAGACCTGGGGTGAAACGGAGGCAGCATATTCTAGCTAAAGGCCTTTAAGTCTAATATTAACATCTTGAGCAAAACCTGCCCTTGGTCATGTCAGCAGGCTGCCTCTTAGAGTCCCTCAAGAATTAGAATGAGTTTCACATGAAACCAGCCTGACTGGCTGAAAGAGACAATCATCAACTTCTTTTTATTTGTATTTTTGGCTGTGGCGTGTGATCCCCTTGACCAGGGATCAAATCCAAGCCCCCTGCATTGGAAGCTCGGAGTCTTAACCATGGGACTACCAGGGCAGTGCCACAATCATCAACTTTTTATTTTAGTAACCTGTGCAATTCTTCAGTGGGTCCCTGAACTCCTTTTTCATTCTCCTTGGGACAGGGTTTTTGATTTTCTGCTCCCTGCTGAGAGTGGTTTTCAGGGACAACCCCTCAAGCAGATGCCACTCATGGATGTTGGCCTGATTGCCTCCATACTTGCTGGTGGGTTGAGACAGATGTTGAGCTGCAGGGAGAATTTGATATTCTACAATATCGTTTCCCCTCCAGGAATGGCACAGCTTTCTTCTTGGGGTTCAGAAGTGTATCCTCCATTCCTTGGCCTCATTTTGAACTTTCTTACAGATATCAACAAGCTCAAGGAAATTAGAGTGGATGAAGGCATTGGATGTGGGACTGGAGAGCTGGGTGGGTCTGAAAGATATTTAGGAATGAAAATGGACTTTGTTGTATTGGATGTGGCAGAGTGTGAACTTTCTGGGCTGATCCCAGGTTTGTTTTGAGTCAGATGGGTGGTGGTACCATTTTGTGAGAGGGGTGCTTCTTAAAAATAGCAGATGGCCACAACTGCCTTGAGTGACTCTCTTCCTAAGTCATTAACTATCTGGATGCACTGTTTCCTCAAGAATAATCACATCAAATGGTCCTTGACAGGAACATACAGGGAAGGTTGGAAGCTCTAAGTATTCACAAACAGGAAATAATTTAGAACCTCGAAAGGAAGGCCCCTGGAATGCCAGGGCTGGCTGCTGTCCCCTACCCTGGGCTCTTGAGCTCAAGCCACGGAGACATTATTGATGTGAACAAACAAAGAATAAATTAACTTGCTTTGGAATGAGTGATTGGATCCCCCTCAAACTCGAGTGCTTGTGTTTCCTGAAAATTCAATTTAATTTTGGTCTGAGAGAGTGCCTTGCTCTGCAGCACTGATCGTTAATGGCTGATGCCAAGGGGATGAGATGAAACCCTTCTGGCTCCAGGAAGAGGACAGGGGTTACACACGTTTGCCTGGGCCCAAATCTTAGAGCCTGAATCCAGTTCATCCCTCCCCAAGCTGCCCTAGCAGCCAGAAGCACATAGAGTTACTCCAGGCACCTGTGGGCAGCCTGTGAGGACACCTCTCCTTGGGCAGGATGTGGGAGAAGGCCACCATCTTCACCTCCTATGGCCATGGCTACCTATGGCACCTTAGGCTGAACATTTCAGTGCTCCTTGCTGCTCTGTATGGACAGAGAAGTTATCAGTACAGAAAGAATTGATTTGAGCCCTAGCAGAGAGCTAGGCTTCAACAGTATGTGAACCATGAACTTCCAGATGTTCAAGCTGGACTTAGAAAAGGCAGAGGAACCAGAGATCAAATTGCCAACATCCGTTGGATCATCAAAAAAGCAAGAGAATTCCAGAAAAGCATTTACTTCTGTTTTATTGACTATGCCAAAACCTTTAACTATGTGGATCACAACAGACTGTGGAAAATTCTTAAAGGGATGAGAATACCAGACCACCTGACCTGTCTCCTGAGAAATCTGTATGCAGGTCAAGAAGCAACATTTAGAACTGAACATGGAACAGCAGACTGATTCCAAATTGGGAAAGGAGTATGTCAAGGCTGTATACTGTCACCCTGCTTATTTAACTTACATGCAGAGTACATCATGCAAAAAGCCAGGCTGGATGAAGCACAGGCTAAAATCAAGATTGCTGGGAGAAATATCAACAACCTCAGATAGGTAGATGATACCACCCTTATGGCAGAAAGTGAAGAAGATCTAAAGAGCCTCTTGATGAAAGTGAAAGAGGAGAGTGAAAATGCTTTCTCAAAACTCAACATTCAGAAAACTAAGATCATGGCATCCGGTCCCATCACTTCATGGCAAATAGATGGGGAAACAACGGAAATGGTGAGAGACTTTATTTTCTTGGGCGCCAAAATCACTGCAGATGGTGACTGCAGCCATGAAATTAAAAGATGCTTGCTCCTTAGAAGAAAAGCTATGACTGACCTAGACAGCATATTAAAAAGCAGAGACATTACTTTGCTAACAAAGGTCTGTCTAGTCAAGGCTATGGTTTTTCCAGTAATCATGTATGGATGTGAGAGTTGGACTATAAAAAAATGCCGAGGACTAAAGAATCGATGCTTTTGAACAGTGGTTTTAGAGAAGACTCTTGAGAATCCCTTGGACCTCCAGGAGATTCAACCAGTCCATCCTAAAGGAAATCAATCCTGAATATTCATTGGAAGGACTGATGCTAAAGCTGACACTTCAGTACTTTGGCCACCTGATGCGAAGAGCTGACTCATTGGAAAAGACCCTAACGCTGGGAAAGGTTGAAGGCAGGAGGAGAAGGGATGAGGACGAGATGGTTGGATGGCATCACGGACTCAATGGACATGAGTTTGAGTAAGCTGCAGGAGTTGGTGTTCGACAGGGAGGCCTGGTATGTTGCAGTTCATGGGGTCGCAAAGAGTCGGATATGACTGAGCGACTGAGCTGAACTGAGAAGCAAGGGAGGTTGACATATATAAGCTTCCCTCCCCTTAAATGAAGAGGTTACTATCAGGAAATGAGGTATTTTCAGATAAATGTGTATTTTCTAGAGTATCTCTTTTAGTACCTCCTTACGTCGTTGGATTATTTTTTTGAAAAGAATGGTTTAAAAATGTATGATGTGATTTCAACCTTTTTAAAGCAGAGTACCTTAAAAGCTGTTCAGTCCTAAAATAACCTTTTTTTTTTTGCTATACCACATGGTTTGTGGGATCTCAGCTTCTGGACCAAGAATTGAACCGGGGCCACGGCAGTGAAAGCCTAGAGTCTTAACCACTGGACTACCTGGCAACTCCTCATAAAATATCTTTTTATTATGGGAAAATTCAAGCATGTATTAATACAGAAGTGAAAGAATCACACTATAAACCACATGTACCCAACGGCCAGCCTCAGCGATGGTCAATTCAGGATCCTTACTTTGTCTGTGTTTTCCACTTCTCTCTGTCCCAGGTTGTTTAAATTTGCCCTGTCGGTGGTGACCTCAGGTGATCGCTAGGACAGAATCCTGTGCTCCATGCAGCGCACGCCCCCTTCCCTGTATTTCTTCTGTCTGTGTCCTTGCCTTCCCGAGGACTCTCTCTAGTTTGGCACCTATAATCCGGCCTGGAAAGGGATAGAGCTGAGGGAGTTAAAGTTCTATGTTAAATAAGAGCACATAGGATTTGAGAGAGTCCGTCCTACCTGGATTTCAGCACTGGGTTTATCTTGGGTGCTCACAGGCTGTTACTGGAAGACTGAGGTTTTGGACCTTTCGTCTCTGAAAAAGAGAAGTTCATTGTGCTGTCCTAGTGTGCCCTTTTTTCCCTTTGAAAATGAAGTAATTATTAGTAGGATGCAAAGAAATGGGGAAATATTTATTTCTGAGAAAGGTTTTGAGACCTAAGTGAGGAATTCAGTGTATATGCTATAGACCATTTGTTGCATGGGTATGATGGAGCTGGTCTTATTGTGAGTTCCAGCACCATCTCTTATGGCTTCAGCTGGGAGCCATTTTGAGGAATTGCTCTCAGTTTTGCCCCAAATGCCCCCAAACTGTTGTGTTTTCTATCACCCCTCGCTTTCTATTTGCTGTCTTTTAAAAAATTATTTGTTTAGAAAGTGCTGTGCAGCATGTGGGATCTTAGTTCTCTGCTGCTACTGCTAAGTCACTTCAGTCGTGTCCGACTCTGTGTGACCTCATAGTTCTCTGACCAGGAATCAACCTGTGACCCTTGCATTCAGAGCACAGAGTGTTAATCACTGGACCCCCCAGGGAAGTCTTCCATTTGTTTATTTATTTTTAATTTTTACTGTATTCTACGTTATAGTACTGTATTGGCTTTGCCGTACATTGACACAATATTGGAGTATAGTTGATTTACAATGTTATATTAGTTTCTGCTGTACAGCACAGTGAATCAGTTATATATATACATGTATCCACTCCTTTTTAGATTTGTTTCCCATATAAGTCATTCCCAAATATTGAGTAGAGTTCCCTGTGCTATATAGTAGGTCTTTATTAGTTATATTTTCTTGTACAAAGTAGTGTGTGTATGTCAGTCCCGATCTCCCAATTTCTCCTTCTCCCCTTTCCCCCTGGTAGCCATAAAATTATTTTCTACACTCTGTTACTGTTTTGTAGATACGTTCATTTGTACCATTTCTTTAGATTCCACACATAAGTGATAGCAAGTGAAATTTATCCCTCTCTCTCTGACTCGCTTCCCTTTGTGTGATCATCTCTAGGTCCATCCATGACGCTGCAAATGGTGCTGTCTTTTTAGATGACAGCGTTGCTCACTGTCACCACCTTTTGCAGTGCCTCTGCTTGTATAACAGAGGGGAACTGAAGGTTGATAGGTTGACCAGATAACCACAGCGGTCACAGCTTCAGTCTATCGGTGTATGTGAAACTGAATCCCTAAACCACTCTTTGCAAAAGAAAAAAAGTGCATGAGAACTTTCCTGAGCTCAGAGGTGTTTCCCCAGTGACAGGCTCAAGGTGTGTCCCCAGTGACAGGCTCTGAGGACAAAGGGGTAGACAAAGCTTAAGCAGCTGGGGTGTGATGGGGGTAGTTCAGTAAAGTGGGGTCATGAAGATGGGAAGCAGAAAGCTTGAGGGTCCTCCAGGAACTCTTGATGCCTTGCAGTCAACAGGGGCTAATCCCACCTGACAGCACCTTCTGCACAGGTGGCACCCCCCTGGAGTGTGTGGAGAGCAAGTCTGGGCATCCAAAGGGCGAGCCATTTGGGGGGATGTTTCCAGCATCTTTAATGGAAAAAAACAGAAGGCAGAAGCTGCTTTCTTCATCCATCTTCTCTTCTTTGTTTCCTCTTAATCTCTGCCTTCAGCATTTTCCCTTTTTTTGTTATCTGCCTTTCACAAATATTTGGCAAAAACTTTTCTTTCAGGAGGAAAACCTGAAGGCATGCCATGAACCATTGGACCCGGAGGGTGCTCTGATGGGCTTTTCTGGGAAACAAAACCTTTCTTAGATTATGTAATCATCTGCCATTCATAGGGAACAGAGCCGGTGGGGGGGGGGAAGTTCTGGCAAAAGGTGGAGCAAGTATCAGAGCAGACACCTCTGTGGGTGCAGATTTATGAAATGCTTTCTGTCACATTGGGACGGGATGGCAGGCGGGTGCCCCATTTTTCAGATGAAGAATGTGAAGGAGAGATTCAGGAGTTTGGTCTGGGCATTTCCCATCTTAAAGTTTATCTGTTGTCTTCCTTCCCTAACTTATCCTGGGCCCCCAGAATTCTTACTCTCCCTGAACACCCCCCCTCCAGTTCCTTTCACTCCTTTATTTTTTACTGCACCACGCAGCATGCAGGGTCTTAGTTCCCCAACCAGGGACTGAACCTGTACCCTCTGCACTACTGGACCACTAGGGAAGTCTCCCAACTCCTTTCCTGTGATCCTCCAGACTTCCCCTTCCCATGCTGGACTCAGCTTCCTACCACAAGCCCACTGTGTGCAGCTCTCAGTCTTCTTCAGCTTGTAAGTTCATCCAGCCAACTTATCTCATCCAACTTGTAAGCTTTCAGGTTCTGTTTTCAGGTTGAGAACAACAGGATTTTTTCCAGGTAACAGCCTTGTGCAGGGAAAAGGGGAAGAGGAGAAATTTCTTGGCTCTTTCAGAGCCATCTTGACTAAAAATAGAACTGAGTTCATCAGAAGGTGCCGACACAGGGTCTGGGAAGCACCAGGTGTCCTGACTACAGAGGTGTCCACTTGCCTGGGCTCCGTGGATGGGCTCGTGGTGGCGGAGGTGGGGTGAGCAGCGAGCGTGGCTGAGGGAGCCGCCCTGGTCTGAGAGCAGGTCTGGCCTCGGGCCTTCCCTGGGCAGGATGGTCAGGCTGGGGCTCTGAATGGCAGCTGGTAGGAGCCACTGAGTGAGGATGGGGTAACAGCACGAAGGAGGCAGTGCCTTTCTTCCTCCTTCCTGCTTCTACTCCTCTCACATGGAGGAAAATGGATCTTGGTCATCAAAAAGCCAGGGGCAGGGACTTCCATGGTGGTCCAGTGGTTAAGATTCCATGCTTCCAATGCAAAGGGAACTCAGATTTCACTTGGAGCGGCAGGGCCAAAAGATGAGAAAAAGAAAGAAAGATCCAGGGACATCCTGACCTGGCCCTGAGACTGAGGAAGGTCCCTGCACTGCCCTCAGAAGGTGGTAACAGAAGAGTCAAGCATGGGGCTGTTGCATTGCCGCTGGGAGACGGCGGTGATTCTGAGCTGAGAGCAGCCCTCCTGATCCTTTGAACTCCTTATTTATCTGCACGTTTATCTGTCAGGGGCTTCTTTTTATTTACTTATTTTTGGCTGCACTGGTTCTTTGCTGCCTTGTGTAGGCTTTCTCTAGCTTCGGCGAGGGGGGCTGCTCCCTAGCTGCGGTGCGCGGGCTTCTCGCTGTTGTGGCTCCCCGGCCCTAGGGCGCATGGGCTTCAGTTGTTGTGGTGCATGGGCTTGGTTGCTCCGTGGCATGTGACCAGGTGTAGAACCCAGGTCCCCTGCACTGGCAGGTTAGATTCTTATCCAGTGTACCTACAGGGAAGTCCTTTTCTTTCTTTCTTTTTTTTTAGCATTTACATTTTATTGAATACAAAGCTCATCTTCCTTAGTTTGCAGCTCGGAAATCAAGGCATTTACAAGTTATGTACATTATCCGGTATCAAGCAACTGCAAGCACTAGGGCGTATTAGACTGCTGAGTAGTCATCACATGCTGGGCTCACGTGATGCTCTGGGCCTTACACACATGACCCATTTAGTTCTCCAAACAAGCCTGTGCTGAGGACTGTGATAACTTCCACTTTGTTGCCACTGTTGAGTTAAGTCATGTCCTGCTCTTACCAACCCCATGGACTGCAGCATCCAGGCTTCCCTGTCCTTCATTACCTCCTGGAATTTGCTCAAACTCATGTCCATTGAGTTGGTGATGCTATCTAACCATCTCATTTTCTGCTTTCCTCTTCTCCTTTTGCCTTCAATCTTTCCCAGCCTCAGGGTATTTCCCAGTGAGTTGGCTTTTTTACTTCAGGTGGCCAAAGTATTGGAGCTTCAGCTTCAGCGTTAGTCCTTCCAGTGAATATTCAGGTTGATTTTCTTTAGGATTGACTGGTTTGATTTCCTTGCAGTCCAAGGGACTCTCAAGAGTCTTCTCCAACACCACAATTTGAAAGCCTCAATTCTTTGATACTCAGCCTTCTTTACGATCCAGTTCTCACCTCTGTACATGACTACTGGAAAAACCATAGCTTTGACTATATGGACCTTTGCTGGCAAAGTGATGTCTCTGCTTTTTAATATACTGCCTAAGTTTTTCATGGCTTTCCTTCAAGGAGCTAGCGTTTTTTTAAATTTCATGGCTGAGGTCACAGTCTGCAGTGATTTTGGAGACCAAGAAAATAAAATCTGTCACTGCTCCCACTTTCCCCCCTCCTATTTAAGATGGGTAAACCCAGGCCTGGAACTGCACCATTTCATGTTACCCAGTGCTGAGTGCCAGAGCTGAGATTCCATCTTCCGGGCCCAGGGTCTGGAGCAGCTCTCGCCGCAGTCCCATTTCTGAAACCAAAGCTGGGCCCAGGACAGGCAGGAAGCTGGGTTCAAGGCTCAGAGTCAAGATCAATGATGCCACGGGGGCCTGTGTGTTTTCTTTTTTCTTTCCTGTTGCCGCTGCTCTGTGGTCCCCTGATCCCTCAGTTCATTTCGGAGCTGAGCCCCTCTTCTCAGACCAGATTGGCTGTCCCCACATCTCCGTTTGGTTCAGTTTCTTCATAGCACAAGCTTGTGCAGCATAGGTGCAGTTGTGTCAGCCATGGTTGTGGGTCAGGTCCTTGAATCCGTGTGGGAACATGACACACGGGAGGGGGTGCTGTGCTGGGCTCAGTTGCCCAGTTGTGTCCAACCTTATAGACTGGAGCCCGCCAGGCTCCTCTGTCCCTGGGGATTTTCCAGGCAAGAATACTGGAGTGGGCTGCCACGCCCTCCTCCAGGGGATCTTCCCAACCCAGGGCTCCTCGAACCACGGTCTTCCTGCATTGTTGGTGGATTCTTTACCATCTGAGCTACCAGGGAAGCCCCCGTAGCTGTGCTTATCAGAAGCTTGTGAAACCTGGGAAAAGAACTGGGGGAGGCCCTCCTGCGGCCACTCTCCCGCTGACAGCCCCATGGTGTGGTCGGGACAACCAGGTATATGGCTTCTTTGGGACCAGGGGAGGAAGGCTTTGTGGGAAACTGGGTTTGTGGGTTGGAGCTATTGGAGGCCTTCACTTAGGCTTCCTGTGGGAGCTCTGGACCAAAAAGACCTGCTAGAGGGGATGTTCTCCGGATGGGAGGCTGGCACAGCTGGATGGGTTATGAGTGTGAGTGAGTGTATGTTGTGTGTGTCTGTGCACGTGTGCTTGTCTAAGGGGATTGCTAACCTTAGTCACCTAACTGACTTCAGTACCTGCAGATCGAGAACCTCCGACTGTCAGAGGATAGTGCCCTGCATCAGGGTAAATACAGGCAGGGACTCCCCAGGGCCAGGTTTGTGGCAGGTGTCTAGTCCACAGCTGCGTGCTCTGTTGACTTAAAGAACAAAATCATCTTCAGGTCTGAAAGCCTAGCCAGTTGCACCCGCATATCCCAGACCCAGTGCTGCTGCTGCTGCTCAGCACTTCACGCGTTGTCTGACTCTGCAGCCCTATGGCCTGCAGCCTTCCAGGCTCTTTCTGCCCATGGGGTACTCTAGGCAAGAATACTGGAGTGGATCGCCATGCTTTCCTCCAGGGGATCTTCCCAACCCAGGGACGAACCCAGGTCTCCTGTATTGCCTGCAGATTATTTACTGCTCAGCCATCAGGGAAGCCCCCCAGATCCAGTGCTCAGAGAAAAATGGTGGCAAATTTACTTAAAAAATGCCTGATGACTAAAGCACTTGAAGCAATTAACACCCATCTGGTAACATTTTCACATGTGAAATCTTTGCTCCTGTTCAGGTATTTGAATCAACTTCACCCCAAAGGGTTAAAAGAGCCCCTCTTTCAAACAGGACAGCCTTCCTCTTCTCTTCTTCATCCCTTCCCTTGGAATCTGGCCTCTTTCTCTGTGTAAAGCAATTGAGAATCCATTTGATAGCCAAGACTTTTTCTTGTCCCTGTAAGGAAAAAATCCTGTGTACATGCTCACAGTTAAAAGGATAAAGACTCCAAAATTTAGTTCAAAGCAGAAACATGGATCCTGCTGAACAAGATACTCCCAATAATGGAGACCCAAAGATGAACTGCATTTGCACTGGAACTGGGTTCTCAGATATTAACTGCTTATGTAAGATTCCCCCTCAGCGTGCCATCTCCTTAGTTTGGCTTACTTCCTGCCTATTGTAATCTTTTAGCAAGTCAGGCAATTTTGAACTAAACGTTAGGTAGCAATAACAATTTTTGAGACATAAGAAAAGTCAGTTTTGGACCAAGTTTGGATTATCCAAGTTAGTGCTTCTCCTCCATCACAGTTTGTAAACTTGGTTTCTAGTAGCTCAGAGGAATGGGATGTTATTGTTTCACTAACGTGTGGACCCATTGACTTAAGTCCTCATCTGATTACATAGCCTCATACTGACTGATCATTTCCCACCACCTACCCATCCATCCATCCATCTATCCATCCATCCACTTATACATCCATCCATCCAGCAACCATCTGAGGGCCCCATAAAGAGCTGGGAGTTCATGGTCTGCTGGAGGAGCCAACAGTCCCCATGTGTTGAGAAGTTAATTTTCAGCAAACCACTGGAAGGTTGGGACAGTTTGGTAGGTTGGGAGATATTAATTCAAGTTAAATGACACCATGAATGAATTTCAGAAGTTTTTAAAATTTGAGGTGTAATTCCCATGCATTAAAATGAACAAATGGTAAGTGTCCAGCTTGATGACTTTTTATAAGGTGTGTGACCACTAGAACATTTCTGTCACCTCAGAGAACACCCTGCCAGTCAATAAACCCCTCCAGAGATCACCACTCTCGTGACATGTGACCAAATCAATTTTGACTGATCTTGTACTTCATAGAAATGGTATCAGACAGTCTGTACTTTCTTGGATCTGGCTTTTCTCTCCACACGATGTCTGTGAGGATCATCCACATTGTCGCATATGTCAGCAGCTTGTCGCGTTTTATTGAAGAGCAGTATTCCATTGTGCGAATACACCACCGCCTGTTTATCCCATCTCTTGTTGACGGACGCTTGGGCTATTTCTAGTTTAGGGCTGTTTTGAATAAAAGAAGCAACGAGCATCGTTGTGTAAGTCTTTCTGGGGACATGAGCGCTCATTTTCAAGTGAATAAAACATAGGACGATAAAGAGAGTCAACAGATTTTCAGTTATTTAATGTGCTGAAACCCTTTATAATAGAGAGACATCCAAGGCTGATTGAATTTCAAGTGGGCTAAATATGTCAGCTCAGAGATACACGCACATAGATTGTGTTCCTTCAGCTTGTGTGAGGAAATGGACTAATCAGGGTGCCTTCATCTTAGTGACAGAGTTCCCTGCAACAATGGGGGCCTCCAGTGGACCCCACCTTCAACTTATTGGGGAATCAGAGACCGTTGGGAGCAAGGCTAAGAAATCTCATATTGTGTTCTGAAGAGGGGACCACCTCCCCTCTCATTGTGTCCTGAATCTTCCTGTTGGTCCGGATTCCTGTTTCCCAGTAATTGTTAGTTTTGAGGAGGAGATGGTGGGTCCTTCTCATGGCTATTGTGGCTCCAAGTCAGCAGATCCACCAGGGCTCAGGGGCTGGCATCTCCCCGGCTGTTTGTCTGCAGCAACACAGGAAGGCCGGCACCCCGTGACAGACAGTTTAATCTCACCTGCCTGCTGTGAGATATACTCACCATCCCAGAGAACTGCAAAATATAAATTGTCTCTTAACACTGATAAACAGTCAGGAGGAGGACAAGCCTTGACAAAATATTACAACTTAATTGTATTTCTCAGCTGGGCTCAGGAAATCTGCTTCTTCCTTAGGCTAATGCTATTTACCAAGCCTCCCGGCCCCGCAATAATGATTTTTTTTTTAAAAACCGTTAGTGGGAAGCACCATAGTGTGGGAAGGGGCCACACTGCTGGGGCTTTCTGCCCAGGTGCTCAGGTCTGTAGGGGGCACTGCCTTCATTAACTGCATGAATCATTGAGCCTTCCAGCTTCTGGCTGGCCTCCAGGGTGGGTGCAGGAGGACAGGCTGCCCCTGAGAATAGAGGCTGCTGGGGCCGGGGGTGGCACTGAAGGGGCTAGACTTTCTGCTGGCCTGGTTTTCCAGTGCCCAGGTGTTTGCAGTTCTAAATAAATGTGCAGTGTTAGGGCTCAGCAGTTTCTCAGCTGAGACTTGTAATGAGGGCTGAGCAGGGAAATAAGATGGGCCCTCTCTGGGCACCTGCCATTGTATTGGGTGAACCTCAATTAGGCCTAATTAAGAAAAAGTGATAATCTGGGAAAACTGAGTTTGGGGGTGTGTGACAGACCAGGAAGGTGGGCCACCTGTCAGAAATGTTGTGGCTCCTGAGATCCCCCTCCACGGAACCTGGAGGCTCCCTACTGAGAGCACCATTGTCTTTTCATTTTGAGAGGCATCTTCGTGCTTTCCGGAAAGTTTTGACAAACACTGTATTTTGAACGTTCATCCCCAAAGAGAGGCCAGGGGCTCAAGGTATTAACAGCAAAGCCTTTCCTCTTCGTAGAGTGCTGTCCACAGGGACTTGGTTCTGGCACACCGTGATGTCTGGTTTCACCTGGCTGACCATCCACTCTCAAAAATGTCTGCTCGTTTGCTCATTTCTTCTTTAGCTGCCGCCTCATGCTTAGCGCTCATTGTACTGTTGAGTTGAACAGTGTCTTCCCCAGAGTGATGTCCTTTCCTGAAGGGGACCTGGTAATGGACTGTTAGGGTGTGAGGAGGCGGAGGTGATGTTAAGGAAGGATCTGATGTGCACAAACGAATGCATCACGGTACCATTGACGGAACCGAGGAACACTGGGGGTGGGGGTGTACGTGCTTGGGGTGGTTTAGTCGCTAAGTCATGCCTAACTCTGTGACCCCGTGGACTGTAGCCCGTCAGGCTTCTCTGTCCATGGGATTTCTCAGGCAAGAATACTGGAGTGGGTTACCATTCCCTTCTCCAGGGGAATCTTCCTGACCCAGGGATTGAACCGGCATCTCCTGAATCATAGATAGTCTCCTGCACTGCAGGTGAGTGCTTTACCGCTGAGCCGCTGGAGAAGCCACGCGTGTGTGTGAGCAAACCTCGAACCCATGGCAGTTCCTGCAGCCCTGCTGCGCTCCCTGCCTTCCAGCAGCCTCAGCGGAGTGGAGGTGAAGTCTCAGAAAGGGCTTGGATTCTGAGATGGCTTGTGCCCTTGTGGGAGACTGGTATTCTCCATTGAACTGTGGGTCTTGGAACGCAGACTCTTGAGTGGCCCCTCCCATATAACACAGGACTTGGTCATGTGAGTTACTGTGGCCAATGGGACAACAGAAAGCAGACAGAGGCTAGATAAGCGCTAGTTTTCCGAGGGCTGATTCTCTCGGGAGCCTCTCTTGGCTGTCGGCCACCAGGCTCCAGTTGATTACCCAGTGATGAGATGCCACATGTACCGACAGCCTTGGTGCTCAGAGACCATCTTGCAGGGACTTCCCTGGTGGTCCAGTGGCTAAGACTCTGTGCTTCCAATGCAGGGGGCCCAAGTTCAATCCCTGGTTAGAGAACTAGATCCCACAGGCTGAAACTAAACATCTTCCATGCTGCAGCTAAAGACCCCACATGCCTCAATGAAGATCAACGATCCTGAGTGCTGTGATTAAGACCCAGCACAGCCAGATAAAGAAAATAAAGATTTTAAAAAGAGAGAGACCTCGAAAGTCCCAACCCAGCAGAGCACCAGCATGAATGTAGCCAGAGGAGTAACCACAGCTACATCCCCTGGATCTAAACTCAAAACACCCAAAGAACCATGAAGAATGGATGGATTGGGGTTGTTTGTGATACAGCCATAGATAATGGAAGAGACCTCTTCAGCCAGGTGATGTGTGGAGGTGGGCTGGGCTCTTCCGAGTGGAGAGCTTTGGAAATAGCTGTTTCTGGGCAGCTCTGCCTGCCAGATTTCTCCCGTTACCTCTTCCTCGACTTTGACTTTGGTCGTAACCATGGAGGGCAGTCTGTCTCGAGGAGGCTGGTGGCCTCAGGGGGCAATGATGGGCGGGATGACCTCTCTCTCCCTGTCTCTCTACTCTTGGGTTTTCTCCTTTCCCTTCGCTTCTCTGGTCCCTGTCTGTGCCTGGTTTTCCTCACTTCCTTCCAGCCTCCTCCTTTCCTACAGCTGTGGAGAGCCCCCAAGCTCCAGAACATTCTGAACCTGGTTCAGGATGTGCCTCAGTGCCCACCTCTCTGTTCTTTTTGTCCCCTGTCCCAGCACTGGAGCAAAATTAGATCTCCTTTTTTTTTTTTTTTTTAATGGACAGGTTTAACCACTGTAAGCTGGCTGTTATATTGGACTGAAGATATTGTTTGTAAGCCATAGTCAGCCGAGACCCAGGACCAAATCTGACACCTCCTTAATTTCATGCCGTTAACGAGGTACACGCCGAAGTGAGGGGGCCACTGTGGTCGCTCCTGCTTCAGTTCTATCCGTGTTATGTGAAACACTAATGAGCCCAGAATTCTCAAAGGTCATAATCTGAATACATTTCCTTTTCTTCTTTTGAGGGGAATGGGAATAGGATTCAAACAATTAAAATGAGATTTACTTCATCATTTGACTAACAACATCCTCGACTGTACTAATTACGTTGAGATCGGTATTCATTTGCTGGTCACTTGGATGGATCTGAGTATGTCTGATTTCTTGGAAGGCCCCATGTCTGAATTCTACACAGCATGATTTTTTTTTTTGGTTTTGTTTTGTTTTTTATTTTTAAGCTGCTCACCCTATTGATTATGAGAAATAACTGGGAAAAAAAAATCCACCAAAACCCTTACAATATGGAAAGTGCAAATTTAGCAGAACCAGCATTGAATTTTCCAGGGAGTCATTTATCATCCTTACAAAGTTTTGGTTCTTTGCAAATAAAAAAGAGAAAGGAATGGTAATTGCTCTGCTCAGCTAATTGACAGAATTGTGTCAGAAAAGGGAGGCATTTCAACAGTACCTCGGATGATGACATTTGAAGGTTGTTCCCATTCTCTCTTTGCTGCTAAATTAGGGAATCATTATTTCCCTGTGAATCTTATTAATCTAATGCTGGCTTCTCACCAGCCCTCCCCGCCCCCCAGAGTTGCAATTCAGACAGAAATGTGAACACGGAATGCCTAAGGTCACATGATAGTGTGGCCAGGTCAGGTTGTATTCCCTAGTTTTGGAGTTCAGGGACTGAGTGGGAGAGGGCAGGGGGGATCCATCTGTTAGAAAAGACCCTCTTGTATGTGTGTAGGACCCAGGTTGAAGTCCCCACTGGTGGATTAGGAGAGCAGGTTAGTCCGCGGAGCGTGCTAGGATAGAGGCAGTTGGGACAGCGCTTCTCCAGCTTTTTAATCTGGTTGGGGGGTGGCTTCAGTGAGGGCAGAGGCTCCTCTATGTTCTCAGGGACAGTGGCAATCTCCAATTTTTCACTGAAAAAAGGGTGCTCATCAGATACAGGGCGTACAATATGCTTTTGAGGAGACAGAGATAATATTCGTAACTGGTTTAGAACATCAATGCTTGGCTTTAACTGTTATAACCAAAATGCCAGTGTCTGATGGAAATAGAGGAGACAGTCTGGTAGCAAAACCAGCAATTCCTCTGGAGGACAGATCGACAGCTGCCCTGGATGATGCTTGAAAATCCTCTGTGATGATAAAGGCAAAACGTGAAGGTTGTCTCAGTGATGGTGACATGTTGGTGGAAAATCCTACTTTCTGTAGAAGAGGGAAGAACAGAGTTCCTTTCTTTTTCTTTTCAAATTGGAGTATAATTGCTGTACAATGTTGTATTCATTTCTGCTCTGCAATGCAGTGAATCAGCTCTATACACACATTTTCCCTCCTTCTTGGACTTCCCTGCTCCATCCCACCCTTCTAGGCCATCACAGGGTGCTGAGCTGAGCTCCCTGTGCCATACAGCAGCTTCCCACCAGCTGCCTCTTTTATACATAACTGTGTATATATGTCAGTGCTGCTTTCCTGGTTTGTCCCCCCTTCCCTGCCCTCTGTGTCATCTGTACCATTTTTCTAGGTTTCATATATATATATATATGTTACTATATGATGCTTGTTTTTCTCCTTTCAATTTACTTCACTCTGTAATGATGGGCTCCTTCTGTAGTTTCTGACTAGTTTGGGGTTATACCTCCTCATCCTGCCTGGCTGATCTTTCTGTCCCTGGGAATATTCTTTTGCCATCCCCACCTCATGACCTCTTGTCCTTCCCTCCCTCTATAGTTGGGGCTCCTCAGGGCAGCCACTAGAAAGAGCAACATCCCCCCTCCCTGGATGATAGAGCTGAATATATGTGACTCTTGGGACATGTTCTCACCTCCTCCTTCTAGCTTCCCAAAGAAGAACAGAGTTGATGGCCACTGGATCCCTGTAGAATCAAAACAAATCTGGAAGGCTAATAAATTACCTGTATAGACCTTCCTGATGTTTGAACCAGCAGTTCTGAAAACTCTAAATCTTTATTTTAATAATCCTCTAATTTGGTTGTTAATATTTACTACTTTATTTGTTTTCTGTTTTTTGGTTTTAAAATTTAAAAAAATCATTTTATTTTCTTTGGCTGTGATGGGTCTTAGCTGCAGTAAGAAGGATCTTTAGCTGTAGCAGGTGAGGTCTAGTTCCCTGAGGAGGGATTGAACCTGGGCCCCCTGCCTTGAAAGGGTGGGGTCTTAGCCACTGGATCACTAGGGAAGTCCCAATACTTAATGTTTCATACAAAAGTCTTTATGAAAAGAGAGCCTAGTATTTTTCTTGTGGACTCAAGAGAGATAAAGATGTAATGTTTTCCTCTGATAAGTCAGACAGCATCCGATCTTGCAACAGTGAGCAGATTTCAAAGCCTCTGATTCCCACTTCTAGAGGACGTGGTCTCTG
The DNA here is from genome assembly GCA_006408675.1 of Madoqua kirkii. Classification (NCBI taxonomy): domain Eukaryota; kingdom Metazoa; phylum Chordata; class Mammalia; order Artiodactyla; family Bovidae; genus Madoqua; species Madoqua kirkii. The sequence continues at coordinate 31,267 of SJYC01120141.1, forward strand.
ACTATGTTCTTAGTCAGAAACAAGGTAAAAAAGCCTGTTTTTATGAAATGATGTAGTAAGTGTTAGGGATGCTTCTTTTGTTCAATTCTATGATGGGAATAAGTCATTTTCTCCTCTTTGTAAGACATTTTCCTTTGTGACTTCCGTCTTCATAGTGAAGTTCAATACGCGACATCAAAAATGATAGGAAAAAAATCTTCATTTGAAAATGTTCACTAGTCAATCTATTGTTCCAAGAAGGCACATGGAACTGTTTATATATATTTTTTCTCTCTTCCTTTTCCCTACCCACCCTCCCCGCAACTGCCTTTGTGTTTCTTGGTGAAGTTTCCAAATTTGGTGAAAACCCGTCAACCCTCTAAAGTTGTCGAGGATTAAAAAAAAACAGAGTGATGTGCAAGGCTGAGCAGTTAAATGGTGGCATCCAAGCATCCAATGCACTTTCCTTGGCCAAGAGTTATTCCATCTTTTACCATCCCTGTGTCCAGGGAAACCTCACTTGGGATGTTCATGGCTTAGCGGCAGGAAGGTAGAGAAAAAGTTCTTGATTTCTATTTTTATTCCCACAGGCTTCGTTTCAGTATAACTTTCACATTTATGGACTTGCCCACCAGGGGCCTTATAACATTAATCACAGGGCAAGTCTCTCAGTGGATGCATCTGTATGTGTGGCTGCCATAAAAGGAGTGAATCAAACTTCCCGCCTGGTTTTGGTAGCATATGACTCATTTTCATGGCCCTAGAACTAAAACGTGGTAGTTAAAACAGCAAAGTGATATTTATAGGGTAATTTTGATCAAGCCTGTCATAATTTTCTTTCCTGGGTAAGTCTATATGTCCTTTGTTATAGCTCTAATTACACTGACAGCTTTCCAGAGGGAATCTTAGGGTAGAGGTTATTTAAATATGAAACCAAAGATTTGACATCAGTTAAGAGTGAATGGTTTTTATTTCCTAACATATGTTTTAAGGTAACATAAGCTTATGGGCTGATTTTCCTCTCTGAATACTATTATTTTTATTTTATTTCATATTTCATTTTTAAAGGTTAAGCTCACGGAGCAGGCTGTCATTTCTGTTGTTGTTTATTTGCCTGCACCATGCAGCATGTGGGATCTTAGTTCCTGACCCGGCATGGAACTTTGGCCCTGGCAGTGAAATTGCCGAATCCTAATCATTGGACTGCCAGGGAATTCCCTTATTTTATTTTTAAAACATTTATACATATATATACATCCTTTTTAATATTCTTTTCCACTATGGTTTATCACAGGATATTGAATTTAGTTCCTTGTGCTGTAGAGTAGACCTTGTTTATCCATTCTATTTATATATACTAGTTTGGGCTTCCCAAGTGGCGCTAGTGGTAAAGAATCTGCCTGTCAGTGTAGAAGATGTTAAGAGAGAGGTTCGATTCCTGGTTTGGGAAGATCCCTTGGAGAAGGAAATGGCAACCCACTCCAGTATTCTTGCTTGGAGAAGTGCACGGATGGAGGAACCTAGTGGGCTACAGTCCTTGGGGGTGTAAAGAGCTGACATGACTGAAGCAGCTCGTATAGCACACTCACTAGTTTGCATCTGCTAATCCCAAACTCCCAGTCTACTCCTTCCCCACAACACTTATTTTATTTACTTTATCCCTGAGGGGAAGGAGGATTGTGCTGGTCTCTCCTCCCTCTTCCCCTCCTGGGGGGCAGCCTGAAACAGAATCCCTTGGCTAAGACCTGCACCGATCAATGGTGGGCTGTTCACCTCGTCCCTGTATCATCTCTCCTGAAACTCCAGCTGAGAGCTCTGTTGGGTTACAAATTTAGCAGCACTTCGCCAGTGCCTTTCCCCTTTCCACATCGCCCCAGGGATCTCTATTAACTTCACACTAAAAATAGCACTGCAGAACTGCTGAATGGATGAGGGCGACCAGCAGGGCCCTGGGAAGGCTAAATATTGCTCACATTGATCAGGAGCCTGGGCCCCCGCTCCCACGATGCCTGTGGTTTGACACCAAGCTCATTAAAAACCTTTGTGCATCTGTGGGCTTGAGAGGCAAGCACATGATGTGCATCAGGCCCAGGGGGCTAAGAAAGTGAAGATGCTCTTGCTGAGGTCTTTCCTTCCCAACCTGGGGTTCCCTTTTCTTCTGAATTAGTGCAGCACTTACGTGAGCCTGTACAGGACCTGTCTTTCCTCTTGGCAAGGGTTCTTGATTAAGAATAAAGCCAGCTCTTACCTTGACTTTGATCCCAGCAAGGTGTAAAGTTTTTCTACTGCAGAGTGTAAAGGTCCCATTAGATAGTAGATGGCCATGTGTTGTGCTTGCTTCAGGCTGAGAAGCTGCTGAGAAAAACTTAGGAGTTCTCTGTTTGTGTCTTAGTTCTACAGCATCTTAACTGTGCTCTCTTGGACTAGTTATTGAACCTCTCCAGCCTCAGTTTCCTTATTTATAAAATGAGAATGTTAATTAAAATGAACACTTCTTTCACAGGTGGTTGCAAATTCAGATGGGATAGAACTGAGTGTTTGGAGAACTATAAATAGCCAAGTACTTCCTATTAATTAAATGCCTATAGTATTAGTGTGATGGTTAATTTTATGTGTCAACTAAACTGAGCTACAGTGGAAGTGAGAAATAAATTTAAGGGACTAGATCTGATAGACAGAGTGCCTGATGAACTGTGGACAGACATTCATGACATTGTACAGGAAACAGGAATCAAGACCATCCCCAAGAGAAAGAAATGCAAAAAAGCAAAATGGCTGTCTGAGGAGGCCTTACAAATAGCTGTGAAAAGAACAGAAGCAAAAAGCAAAGGAGAAAAGGAAAGATACACCCATCTGAATGCAGAGTTCCAAAGAATAGCAAGGAGAGATAAGAAAGCCTTCCTCAGAGATCAATGCAAAGAAATGGAGGAAAACAATAGAATGGGAAAGACTAGAGATCTCTTCAGAAAATTAGAAACCAAGGGAACATTTCATGCAAAGATGCCTCAGTAAAGGACAGAAATAGTATGGGCCTAACAGAAGCAGAAGATATTAAGAAGAGGTGGCAGGAATACACAGAAGAACTGTACAAAAAAGATCTTCACGACCCAGATAATCACAATGGTGTGATCACTCACCTGGAGCCAGACATCCTGGAATGTGAAGTCAAGTGAGCCTTAGGAAGCATCACTACGAACTAAGCTAGGGGAGGTGATGGAATTCCAGTTGAGCTATTTCAAATCCTGAAAGATGACACTGTGAAAGTGTTGCACTCAATATGTCAGCAAATGTGAAAAACTCAGCAGTGGCCACAGGACTAAAAAAGGTCAGTTTTCATTCCTATCCCAAAGAAAGGCAATGCCAAAGAATGCTCAAACTACCGTACAATTGCACTCATCTCACATGCTAGTAAAGCAATGCTTAAAATTCTCCAAGCCAGGCTTCAGGAGTACGTGAACTGTGAACTTCCAGATGTTCAAGCTGGTTTTAGAAAAGGTAGAGGAACCAGAGATCAAATTGCCATCTGCTGGATCATGGAAAAAGCAAGAGAGTTCCAGAAAATCATCTATTTCTGCTTTATTGACTATGCCAATGTCTTTGACTATGTGGATCACAAGAAACTGTGGAAAATTCTGAACGAGATGGGAATACCAGACCACCTGACCTGCCTCTTGAGAAGCTTGTATGCAGGTCAGGAAGCAACAGTTAGAACTGGACATGAAACAACAGACTGGTTCCAAATAGGAAAAGGAGTACTTCAAGTCTGTATATTGTCACCATGCTTATTTAACTTTTATGCAGAGTACATCATGAGAAATGCTGGGCTGGAGGAAGCACAAGCTGGAATCAAGATTGCTGGGGGAAATATCAATAACCTCAGATATGCAGATGACACCACCCTTATGGCAGAAAGTGGAGAAGAACTAAAGAGCATCTTGATGAAAATGAAAGAGGAGAGCGAAAAAGTTGGCTAAAAACTCAAAATTCAGAAAATGAAGATCATGGCATTGGTCTCATCATTTCATGGGAAATAGGTGGGGAAACAGTGTCAGTCTTTATTTTGGGGGGCTCCAAAATCACTGCAGATGGTGATTACAGCCATGAAATTAAAAGATGCTTACTCCTTGGAAGCAAAGTTATGACCAACCTAGACAGCATAAAAAAAGCAGAGACATTACTTTGCCAACAAAGGTCCGTCTAGTCAAGGCTATGGTTTTTCCTAGTGGTCATGTATGGATGTGAGAGTTGGACTATAAAGAAAGCTGAGCACCGAAGAATTGATGCTTTTGAACTGTGGTGTTGGAGAAGACTCTTGAGAGTCCCTTGGACTGCAAGGAGATCGACCCAGTCCATCCTAAAGGATATCAGTCCTGGATGTTTGTTGGAAGGACTGATGTTGAAGCTGAAACTCCAGTACTTTGGCCTCCTGATGGGAAGAGCTGACTCATTGGAAAAGACCCTGATGCTGGGAAAGATTGAGGGCAGGAGGAAAAGGGGACGACAGAGGGTGAGATTGTTGGATGGCATCACCAACTCGATGAACATGGATTTGGGTGGACTCTGGGAGTTGCTGATGGACAGGGAAGCCTGGAGTGCTGTGGTTCATGGGATTGAAAAGAGTCGGACATGACTGATCAACTGAACTAAGGGATGACTGGATAGCTGGTAAAACAGTATTTCTGGGTGTGTCTGTGAGGGGCATCTCTAGAAGAGATTAGTATGTGAATTAGTGAGCAGAGTAGAGAAGATCACCTTCTCCAGTGTGAGTGGGCATCGGTCAACCTGTTAGAGGCTCGAGGAGAACAGCATAGTGGGAGAAGGACAGATTCTCTTTCTGCTGGAACTTGGACATTCATCTTCTCCTGCCCTTCAACACTAATGCTCCTGGTCGTTGCGTCTCCAGACCAGGACTGGGACTTACACCATTGGCTTCTCCGGTTCTCAGGGCTTTGGACTTGGACTGGAACTACACCCCCAGCTCTCTTGGGCCTTTAAGTTTCAGATAGCAGATTGTGGAACTTCTTGGCTTCCAGAACTGCACAAGCCAGTTCCTCATAATAAATCTCTTTCTCTGTATCTCGATGCATCCTACTGGATCAGTTTCTCTGGAGAACCCTCATTGACCTAATGAAGTTGGACCAAAAGAAAATGCTAATAGTCAACCAGTTTTGTGCTATGAGGATGGCCATTTCAGACAGTTCAACCTTCTACATTAATAAGTGGTGTTGGGAAGTCTTTCCTCACTTCTCTGAATAGTCCCCCTGAGACAGAAAGATTATAAGCAGCCTTATTTTCGTGCCTGGGGGAATCTAGGTCTCAAAGCTTACTTGTACCAAACGAATGAAAGTCCATGTGTGGAACCTGTCCTCCCATGATTCAGTCTGTGGCTTCTTGACCTCCTCCTGCTCTTTAAGGTCTTGAGCTGAAAAGGAGAAACTGGAGAAAGAATGTGATAAAAAGCCATTTTCCCCAGGAGTTGAGCAGAGTGTAATATGAGAGGTCATGACCTTTGTAACAAATGCTGTCATAAGGAGTGATCCTCATGTAAAGGACTCCTTCTTAAGCTGATGCCAGCTCTCCAGAAATGATGACTCTTTCCCAACCTCGGCTGGGCTCCTGCATACTGTTACTCGTGTTTCTTCTTTCCAAGATGCACGGCTCAGGGCTGACCTGGGGATCTGAGGATCCGGCTCCTCAGCGAAAGGGCTGTGCTGGTCTGGGTCAGAGGATGGTCCTCTTTGAGTTTGCCTTTGGCTCAGCATTGGAGCTGCTGACATTTTGCATCAGAGAACCTGACCCAAATGAGGTGGCAGCTGTCCTATGCATTATAGGAGCATTCAGCAGCATTCTTGGTCTCTACCAACTGGATACCAGCAGCAACCTCTCCAGTAGTAACAACCCAAACTATCTCTGGGTGCTGTCAGATGTCCCCCAGTGGGATAGGATGAGCCCTAGCTGAGAAGCGCTGTGCCCAGGGGACTTGAAAGTGTGAGTGAGGAGCACCGTCCACGGTTCCCTATTGATACCTCACTTTGTCTGATGAGCTTCAGCACACTTGAAAGAATGGCCTTTCTTTTCCTTCCACCTCCCCATGGAAGGTAGTGATGATTAGATAGGAGATGAGTCACGCTGAGGATACTTACTTGCATAAGAATAGGAAGAGAGGGATACAGAGCCAGGGTCCTCAGGTGGGAAGAAAACTAATCTGATAGAAGACCAGGCTCTCAGTTTCCTGGCAGAAACATCTGTCTTCTTGTTTTTCTAGTTAATTATGGATTTTCAAGAGCTCAGTCAGCTTAATGACACTAGACCTAAATCACATTATTATTTTTTGAGGCACTGTTGGCACCTCGCCACATTAACCCGCCAGCAGCCTGGAGACAAGCACAGTCACTCAAACCCCGAGTGGTGAGGCTTTTATTAGCCGCGCACCCAGCCCTTTCATAACATGTCACCACTGAGATTATGAAGACAAAAGGAAAACAACGGAAAAAGGACAGTTTCCATAAAGAACACTTTAGGAATTTTATTACAAAGCAGAAACGTTATTGCAAGATGGGCCATGAGACGTGTGTCCTACATTTGTGATATTTATGACTGTTTTCAATATAACTTTGGGTTTGGAGAGATACGGAAAAGGAGAGGTCGGAAGTGGATATTCCCCTTTATTTCTAGGTCCCCGATGACAGCTGGATGCAAGGATTTCCTGGCTGGCCGATAGTGACCTGCCTTTGATCTGGATGCAGTTTGTGGCTCTGTCAGTCTCCTCTTTTCTTGTCCTCAGGAATTCCTGGTGGAGAATGGATCCGACTGCTAGTCTTGCACTACCTCCTGACCCCACACTAGCCTGACCTCAGATGGATAAAAAATATTGTGTATTCAGCAAAAAAGTAGGGTTCTTTGCCTTAGGACTTTACATTGCCTGGAGAAAAATTCGTAATACTTGTCATTTAGCATTTCATTTGGTCTGGGTTACAAACCAACTGTTTTTTTTTTTTTTTTCCCCCAAGATGGGGAGGGAGAAAGGGTATTTAAAATGAAATGACAAGAATTTTCTGGATTCTTCAGCCAGAATGTCCTCTGTCAGGTCTTTGCCTTACTTTTTATTTCATTATAGTTTTGGGCAGAAATATACTTTTATTTTCACTTATCTCTAAAATTTAGCATTTCCTAATATTTCAGATGTTGGGAAACAAACCGTAGTAATGTTCACTGCACCTGTGTGACATCAACAATAGAAATCATTATCTATTGGTAATGTGACATTGCCAATAGAAATCAGTGATATGTTTCTGTTTGATTACAGGCAGATCTCTGCCTTACTTTAAGAAAACATATTTCATCGAAGTCAGTTTATAATGCTATGTTAAGTTCTGCCATACAACAAAGTGATTCATTTACATACATATACTCACGTATTCTTTTCCATTACGGTTTATCACAGGATGCTGAATGTCGCTCACTGCGCTATGCAGTAGGACTTTGTTGTTCATCCATTTGAACATACTAGTTTGCATCCACTAATCCCAAACTCCCAGTTCATCCCTCGTCTCCTTGGCAACCACAAGTCTGTTCTGTGTCTGTGAG
>SJYC01120142.1:0-41173 GCA_006408675.1 Madoqua kirkii
CATCTCACATGCTAGTAAAGTAATGCTCAAAATTCTCCAAGCCAGGCTTCAGGAGTACGTGAACTGTGAACTTCCAGATGTTCAAGCTGGTTTTAGAAAAGGTAGAGGAACCAGAGATCAAATTGCCATCTGCTGGATCATGGAAAAAGCAAGAGAGTTCCAGAAAATCATCTATTTCTGCTTTATTGACTATGCCAATGTCTTTGACTATGTGGATCACAAGAAACTGTGGAAAATTCTGAACGAGATGGGAATACCAGACCACCTGACCTGCCTCTTGAGAAGCTTGTATGCAGGTCAGGAAGCAACAGTTAGAACTGGACATGAAACAACAGACTGGTTCCAAATAGGAAAAGGAGTACTTCAAGTCTGTATATTGTCACCATGCTTATTTAACTTTTATGCAGAGTACATCATGAGAAATGCTGGGCTGGAGGAAGCACAAGCTGGAATCAAGATTGCTGGGGGAAATATCAATAACCTCAGATATGCAGATGACACCACCCTTATGGCAGAAAGTGGAGAAGAACTAAAGAGCATCTTGATGAAAATGAAAGAGGAGAGCGAAAAAGTTGGCTAAAAACTCAAAATTCAGAAAATGAAGATCATGGCATTGGTCTCATCATTTCATGGGAAATAGGTGGGGAAACAGTGTCAGTCTTTATTTTGGGGGGCTCCAAAATCACTGCAGATGGTGATTACAGCCATGAAATTAAAAGATGCTTACTCCTTGGAAGCAAAGTTATGACCAACCTAGACAGCATAAAAAAAGCAGAGACATTACTTTGCCAACAAAGGTCCGTCTAGTCAAGGCTATGGTTTTTCCTAGTGGTCATGTATGGATGTGAGAGTTGGACTATAAAGAAAGCTGAGCACCGAAGAATTGATGCTTTTGAACTGTGGTGTTGGAGAAGACTCTTGAGAGTCCCTTGGACTGCAAGGAGATCGACCCAGTCCATCCTAAAGGATATCAGTCCTGGATGTTTGTTGGAAGGACTGATGTTGAAGCTGAAACTCCAGTACTTTGGCCTCCTGATGGGAAGAGCTGACTCATTGGAAAAGACCCTGATGCTGGGAAAGATTGAGGGCAGGAGGAAAAGGGGACGACAGAGGGTGAGATTGTTGGATGGCATCACCAACTCGATGAACATGGATTTGGGTGGACTCTGGGAGTTGCTGATGGACAGGGAAGCCTGGAGTGCTGTGGTTCATGGGATTGAAAAGAGTCGGACATGACTGATCAACTGAACTAAGGGATGACTGGATAGCTGGTAAAACAGTATTTCTGGGTGTGTCTGTGAGGGGCATCTCTAGAAGAGATTAGTATGTGAATTAGTGAGCAGAGTAGAGAAGATCACCTTCTCCAGTGTGAGTGGGCATCGGTCAACCTGTTAGAGGCTCGAGGAGAACAGCATAGTGGGAGAAGGACAGATTCTCTTTCTGCTGGAACTTGGACATTCATCTTCTCCTGCCCTTCAACACTAATGCTCCTGGTCGTTGCGTCTCCAGACCAGGACTGGGACTTACACCATTGGCTTCTCCGGTTCTCAGGGCTTTGGACTGGACTGGAACTACACCCCCAGCTCTCTTGGGCCTTTAAGTTTCAGATAGCAGATTGTGGAACTTCTTGGCTTCCAGAACTGCACAAGCCAGTTCCTCATAATAAATCTCTTTCTCTGTATCTCGATGCATCCTACTGGATCAGTTTCTCTGGAGAACCCTCATTGACCTAATGAAGTTGGACCAAAAGAAAATGCTAATAGTCAACCAGTTTTGTGCTATGAGGATGGCCATTTCAGACAGTTCAACCTTCTACATTAATAAGTGGTGTTGGGAAGTCTTTCCTCACTTCTCTGAATAGTCCCCCTGAGACAGAAAGATTATAAGCAGCCTTATTTTCGTGCCTGGGGGAATCTAGGTCTCAAAGCTTACTTGTACCAAACGAATGAAAGTCCATGTGTGGAACCTGTCCTCCCATGATTCAGTCTGTGGCTTCTTGACCTCCTCCTGCTCTTTAAGGTCTTGAGCTGAAAAGGAGAAACTGGAGAAAGAATGTGATAAAAAGCCATTTTCCCCAGGAGTTGAGCAGAGTGTAATATGAGAGGTCATGACCTTTGTAACAAATGCTGTCATAAGGAGTGATCCTCATGTAAAGGACTCCTTCTTAAGCTGATGCCAGCTCTCCAGAAATGATGACTCTTTCCCAACCTCGGCTGGGCTCCTGCATACTGTTACTCGTGTTTCTTCTTTCCAAGATGCACGGCTCAGGGCTGACCTGGGGATCTGAGGATCCGGCTCCTCAGCGAAAGGGCTGTGCTGGTCTGGGTCAGAGGATGGTCCTCTTTGAGTTTGCCTTTGGCTCAGCATTGGAGCTGCTGACATTTTGCATCAGAGAACCTGACCCAAATGAGGTGGCAGCTGTCCTATGCATTATAGGAGCATTCAGCAGCATTCTTGGTCTCTACCAACTGGATACCAGCAGCAACCTCTCCAGTAGTAACAACCCAAACTATCTCTGGGTGCTGTCAGATGTCCCCCAGTGGGATAGGATGAGCCCTAGCTGAGAAGCGCTGTGCCCAGGGGCTTGAAAGTGTGAGTGAGGAGCACCGTCCACGGTTCCCTATTGATACCTCACTTTGTCTGATGAGCTTCAGCACACTTGAAAGAATGGCCTTTCTTTTCCTTCCACCTCCCCATGGAAGGTAGTGATGATTAGATAGGAGATGAGTCACGCTGAGGATACTTACTTGCATAAGAATAGGAAGAGAGGGATACAGAGCCAGGGTCCTCAGGTGGGAAGAAAACTAATCTGATAGAAGACCAGGCTCTCAGTTTCCTGGCAGAAACATCTGTCTTCTTGTTTTTCTAGTTAATTATGGATTTTCAAGAGCTCAGTCAGCTTAATGACACTAGACCTAAATCACATTATTATTTTTTGAGGCACTGTTGGCACCTCGCCACATTAACCCGCCAGCAGCCTGGAGACAAGCACAGTCACTCAAACCCCGAGTGGTGAGGCTTTTATTAGCCGCGCACCCAGCCCTTTCATAACATGTCACCACTGAGATTATGAAGACAAAAGGAAAACAACGGAAAAAGGACAGTTTCCATAAAGAACACTTTAGGAATTTTATTACAAAGCAGAAACGTTATTGCAAGATGGGCCATGAGACGTGTGTCCTACATTTGTGATATTTATGACTGTTTTCAATATAACTTTGGGTTTGGAGAGATACGGAAAAGGAGAGGTCGGAAGTGGATATTCCCCTTTATTTCTAGGTCCCCGATGACAGCTGGATGCAAGGATTTCCTGGCTGGCCGATAGTGACCTGCCTTTGATCTGGATGCAGTTTGTGGCTCTGTCAGTCTCCTCTTTTCTTGTCCTCAGGAATTCCTGGTGGAGAATGGATCCGACTGCTAGTCTTGCACTACCTCCTGACCCCACACTAGCCTGACCTCAGATGGATAAAAAATATTGTGTATTCAGCAAAAAAGTAGGGTTCTTTGCCTTAGGACTTTACATTGCCTGGAGAAAAATTCGTAATACTTGTCATTTAGCATTTCATTTGGTCTGGGTTACAAACCAACTGTTTTTTTTTTTTTTTTCCCCCAAGATGGGGAGGGAGAAAGGGTATTTAAAATGAAATGACAAGAATTTTCTGGATTCTTCAGCCAGAATGTCCTCTGTCAGGTCTTTGCCTTACTTTTTATTTCATTATAGTTTTGGGCAGAAATATACTTTTATTTTCACTTATCTCTAAAATTTAGCATTTCCTAATATTTCAGATGTTGGGAAACAAACCGTAGTAATGTTCACTGCACCTGTGTGACATCAACAATAGAAATCATTATCTATTGGTAATGTGACATTGCCAATAGAAATCAGTGATATGTTTCTGTTTGATTACAGGCAGATCTCTGCCTTACTTTAAGAAAACATATTTCATCGAAGTCAGTTTATAATGCTATGTTAAGTTCTGCCATACAACAAAGTGATTCATTTACATACATATACTCACGTATTCTTTTCCATTACGGTTTATCACAGGATGCTGAATGTCGCTCACTGCGCTATGCAGTAGGACTTTGTTGTTCATCCATTTGAACATACTAGTTTGCATCCACTAATCCCAAACTCCCAGTTCATCCCTCGTCTCCTTGGCAACCACAAGTCTGTTCTGTGTCTGTGAGTCTGTTTCTGTTTTGAAGATAGGTTCATTTCTGTCATATTTTAGATTCCATATCTAAGTGATGTCATATGGTGTTTGTCTTTTTCTTTCTGACTTACTTCACCCAGTATGGTAATCTGTGGGTCCGTCCTATGGAAAGAGGAACCTGGCAGGCTATAGTCCACGGGGTCACAAAGAATCAGACATGACTTAGAGACTAAACAACAACCATCCATGTTGCTACTAGTGGCATAACTTCATTCTTTGTATGGCTGAATAGTATTCCACTGTACATATATGGTTCATGACATTGTACAGGAGACGGGGAGCAAGACCACCCCCATGGAGAAGAAATGCAAAAAAGCAAAATGGCTGTCTGGGGAGGCCTTACAAATAGCTGTGAAAAGAAGAGACGTGAAAAGCAAAGGAGAAAAGGAAAGATATAAGCATCTGAATGCAGAGTTCCAAAGAATAGCAAGAAGAGATGAGAAAGCCTTCCTCAGAGATCAATGCAAAGAAATAGAGGCAAACAACAGAATGGGAAAGACTAGCGATCTCTTCAAGAAAATTAGAGATACCATGGGAACATTTTATGCAAAGATGGGCTCAATAAAGGACAGAAATGGTATGGACCTAACAGAAGCAGAAGATATTAAGAAGAGGTGGCAGGAATACATAGAAGAACTGTACAAAAAAGATCTTCATGACCCAGATAATCACAATGGTGTGATCACTCACCTGGAGCCAGACATCCTGGAATGTGAAGTCAAGTGAGCCTTAGGAAGCATCACTGTGAACAAAGCTAGTGGAGGTGATGAAATTCCAGTTGAGCTATTTCAAATCCTAAAAGATGATGCTGTGAAAGTGTTGCACTCAATATGCCAGCAAATGTGGAAAACTCAGCAGTGGCCACAGTTTTCATTCCAATCCCAAAGAAAGGCAATGCCAAAGAATGCTCAAACTACCGCACAATTGCACTTATCTCACATGCTAGTAAAGCAATGCTTAAAATTCTCCAAGCCAGGCTTCAGCAATACATGAACCATGAACTTCCAGATGTGCAAGCTGGTTTTAGAAAAGGCAGAGGAACCAGAGATCAAATTGCCAACATCTGCTGGATCATGGAAAAAGCAAGAGAGTTCCAGAAAAACATCTATTTCTGCTTTATTGACTATGCCAAAGCCTTTGACTATGTGGATCCACAAGATACTGTGGAAAATTCTAAAAGAGATGGGAATACCAGACCACCCAACCTGCCTCTTGAGAAGCCTGTATGCTGGTCAAGAAGCAACAGTTAGAATTGGACATAGAACAACAGACTGGTTCCAAATAGGAAAAAGGAGTACTTCAAGGCTGTATACTGTCATCCTGCTTATTTAACTTATATGCAGAGTACATCATGAGAAACGCTGGGCTGGAAGAAGCACAAGCTGGAATCAAGATTGTCGAGAGAAATATTAATAACCTCAGATATGCAGATGACACCATCCTTATGGCAGAAAGTGAAGAAGAACTAAAGAGCGTCTTGGTGAAAGTGAAAGTGAAGAGTGAATAAGTTGGCTTAAAGCTCAACATTCAGAAAACAAAGATCATGGCATCCGGTCCCATCACTTCATGGGGAATAGATGGGGAAACAGTGGAAACAGTGTCAGAGTTTAGTTTTTTGGGCTTCAAAACCACTGGAGATGGTGACTGCAGCCATGAAATTAAAAGACGCTTACTTCTTGGAAGAAAAGTTATGAGCAACCTAGATAGTATATTCAAAAGCAGAGACATTACTTTGCCAACTAAGGTCCATCTAGTCAAGGCTATGGTTTTTCCAGTGATCATGTATGGATGTGAGAGTTGGATTGTGAAGAAAGCTGAGTGCCGAAGAATTGATGCTTTTGAACTGTGGTGTTGGGGAAGACTCTTGAAAGTCCGTTGGACTGCAAGGAGATCCGACCAGTCCATTCTGAAGGAGCTCCAGTACTTTAGCCACCTCATGCAAAGAGTTGACTCACTGGAAAAGACTCTGATGCTGGGAGGGATTGGGGGCAAGAGGAGAAGGGGACCACAGAGGATGAGATGGCTGGATGGCATCACTGACTCGATGGACGTGAGTCTGAGTGAACTTGGGGAGCTGGTGATGGACAGCAAGGCCTGGCGTGCTGCAATTCATGGGGTCACAAAGAGTCGGACAGGACTGAACAACTGAATTGAACTGAACTGTACGTATATATCTTTATCTATCTTCTTTATCTATTCATCTGTAGATGGACATTTAAGTTGTTTCCATGTCTTGGCTGTTTTACATAGTGCTACTCTGAACATAGGGGTGCATGTATCTTTTTGAATTATGGTTTTCTCTGTATATATGCCCAGTGATGGGATTGCTGGATCATATGTTAATTCTATTTTTAGTTTTCTGAGGAACCTGCATACTGTTCTCCATTATGGGTCCACCAACTTGCATTGTAGGAGGGTTCCCTTTTCTTCACAGCCTCTGGCATTTGTTATTTGTAGACTTTTTGATGATGGCCATTCTGAGAAGTGTGAGAAAGCAACTCATCGTAGTTTTGATTTTTCACCTGCCTGTTGGCCACCTGTATATCTTCTTTTGTGAAATATCTGTTTAGGTCTTCTGACGATTTTTTTTTTTCTGGATCATTTGATTTTGTGGAGTACTCACTTTTCATAATGCAATCTCTCTCTTCTGAGGGCAGTCTATACTTCATTTCTGAGCTCCTAGAGTTGTATCATAGACTCTTGCATCTAATAAACTAAAGAGAAATTACTCTTTTTCTCTATAGGTCAGTTATTGGTATACAATGTCAGATATATTTCCATGGCATTCCTGAATATCATTATGAAGTGGCCTGGATTTTTTTCAGATATGTTAGAGCATTGGGCTTGAAAGCTTGAGTTTTAGAGCCAGATCTGGATTTGAATCCTCGGTCTGTTGCTGCTAGCTGTGTGATACTGGGCAAGTTATTGATATTTTGCCCTTTTTTTGGGGAGGGGAGCTGTACCAGATCTTAGTTATGACATGTGGAATCTCTCCCCTGATCAGGGATTGATCCAGGCTCCTTGCATTGAGAGCACAGTGTTAACCACTAGATCCCCAGGGAAGTCCCAATATTTTGCCTTTTAAAATTTTAGTTTCCTTATCTGTAAACATCTTCTAGTAGTAATCATTAGATCATAAAGTTTCTCTAAGGACAGAATGAGATGGTGCATGTCAAATACAAAGCAGGCTGCCCAGGCATAGTGAATAGTCACTTGACAGAGGATGGTGATATATTTCTTTCTAAGCTTGAATGAGTCCAGTAAAATCTGCCTAACTTAGTAAACTTAGCTGCCCTCTTCAATTAATTCCTCAGTGTAGCTATCATGACCTCATCTCCAAATCATAATTCTCAGGGCCCTGTGAGTATATTTTCAGATGTTTCTTGGCCAGAAGATCTTCCATACTGATTTTGTTACTCATCAACTAGGGAATCAGATGAGGATTATAAATAATAAGCACTAAAGACAGCAAGTATATGTTCCAAAGTGAGAAGAATCAGTCCTTAGGGAAATCATCTGAACTTTAGAGTGAAAAGATGAAGAATTAATTGGAAGTGTGGGAATAATCATGAATCTTAAAAAAGCCCACTGTCTCTGCAGAACTATGGGCATTGATTATGGTAAAAATGGGTTCCTGGTTGTATTTGCTCAAAGATGGAGAATGGGGTCTAAAAAGAAGCAAGAACTTTTTTTTCAACAAGGAATCAAGGCGCTGAATTTTCTTGAAAAAACAGGATAGAACAAAGACAAATAAGATTCTCTCATACAAGGCAATTTGACAATGATGACTCAAGGCCCAAACAGATTGATCAGGGCACTAAAGAAGTGAGAGAACAGAACAAGGGCCTTTTAAAAGACATTTTAAACATTTTCCTTTTTTCTATTGATGTTATTTTATTTTTAACTTTTTATTTTGTATTGGGGTATATAGCCACCTGACGTGAAGAGCCAACTTATTGGAAAAGACCCTGATTCTGGGAAAGATTGAAGGCAGGAGGAGAAGGGGGTGGCAGAGGATGAGATGGTTGGATGGCATCACCAACTCAGTGGACATGAGTTTGAACAAACTCAGGGAGAGAGTGAAGGACAGGGAAGCCTGGCGTGCTGCCGTCCATGGGGCTGCACAGTCAGACATGACTTGGTGGCTGAATAACAAGAGCATAGCTGATTAACAATGTGCTGATAGTTCCAGGTGAACAGTGAAGGGGCTCAGCCGCCTGTATACACGGATCCATTCTCCCCCAAACTCCTGCCCCGCCAAGCTGCCACATAACGCTGAGCAGAGTTCCATAACCTATACAGTAGGTTAGAACCAGGGTCTTTCAAGAAATTCCCTGTCCTATCTCTTTTCACAGTCCTGGGTTGCAGCCATGTTCTTCAGTTGGTGAGATCACTGAGAAATTTCTGGTGTTTGGTGGGCCTCACATCTCACTGAGATGCTGTTTGGGTGGCAGACAGGCTGGAGAGGTGGTGGCTAGGTAAAGGTTTTCTGGAGGTTTCTAGAAGGATTCTTCGCTGACTTGGAATAAGGATATGGGGATGAGACAGAGTTGTGTGCAACTGAGGGAATAGAAAATTAAATAAAATTAAGATAGAATTAGGGTTAGGTTTCCAAGGGCTTCCACGTGGACTAACTCATGTAATCTCAAATGATCCTGGGTGGGGGAAGTGATGGTGCCCTATCTGTGCTCCAGGCGACAGCAGTGCTTTGAGAGGTCAGTAACCTATCAGAGGCTATTCAGCTGGTAGGTGGTAAAGCTGAGATCTGAACCCAGGTCTATAATTCCAAAACCCATGAAAATCAGAATTCTGGTGAGTTTTCCCTCTTCCTCCTCAAAGAAAATTAAGAAAAGAAAGAAATATATGAAAAGAGGGGAAATGAAATAAATGAATGTATCAAAATGTCCAAACACTGAGGATTCATATTGTGTGAAAAAAGACAGAGAGGGAATTTGAACCATCCATGGAAAACTCCTTCCCCTAAGAACAACAGTGAAAACCGGTAAAACAAAAGAACAACAACAAAAACCCTAACAAAGCAAAGTTCTGTGGATATGTCCAAGAAGGGATGAACTGGAACAGAGTTTTTCTAGGTCTTGATCATCATCTACGCCTACAATCATGGTGAAGCAGTCATGAAGTGAAGATGCTGAAAAGTATAATGACAGATTTTGAAAAACGGCAAAGATACGGCAAACTGAGAGTGAATATCTCTTGAAGAGATTTAAATTTCTTTTAAAAGAATGGAGCAAATACCAGGAGAAAAGAAATCTGGAGTCATATGGAGGATAATGAAATCACCAGCAACAGGCAAGCTGAGAGCTATAAACAAAGAATTTTGCCCCCAAAACCTGATAGCCTCTCACCGATGGAATTATAAAATCAGTGGGTGAAGGAAAAATAAATTTAATATATTGAATATTTGGTAACACATGGAGCGAGGTGGAGAAAAGCCAGGTTCATTGGCAGAACATTTCAGCAAAGTATTTGACACTAGGTTGGGATGGAGTTTTCTTTTAAAAAGTTACTTGAGTTAGACTAAATTTGTTAGAATTGCTCTCAGCATGCCTGCAGGTAAAGGTTTTCTGGAGGTTTCTAGAAGGATTCTTCGCTGACTTGGAATAAGGATATGGGGATGAGACAGAGTTGTGTGCAACTGAGGGAATAGAAAATTAAATAAAATTAAGATAGAATTAGGGTTAGGTTTCCAAGGGCTTCCACGTGGACTAACTCATGTAATCTCAAATGATCCTGGGTGGGGGAAGTGATGGTGCCCTATCTGTGCTCCAGGCGACAGCAGTGCTTTGAGAGGTCAGTAACCTATCAGAGGCTATTCAGCTGGTAGGTGGTAAAGCTGAGATCTGAACCCAGGTCTATAATTCCAAAACCCATGAAAATCAGAATTCTGGTGAGTTTTCCCTCTTCCTCCTCAAAGAAAATTAAGAAAAGAAAGAAATATATGAAAAGAGGGGAAATGAAATAAATGAATGTATCAAAATGTCCAAACACTGAGGATTCATATTGTGTGAAAAAAGACAGAGAGGGAATTTGAACCATCCATGGAAAACTCCTTCCCCTAAGAACAACAGTGAAAACCGGTAAAACAAAAGAACAACAACAAAAACCCTAACAAAGCAAAGTTCTGTGGATATGTCCAAGAAGGGATGAACTGGAACAGAGTTTTTCTAGGTCTTGATCATCATCTACGCCTACAATCATGGTGAAGCAGTCATGAAGTGAAGATGCTGAAAAGTATAATGACAGATTTTGAAAAACGGCAAAGATACGGCAAACTGAGAGTGAATATCTCTTGAAGAGATTTAAATTTCTTTTAAAAGAATGGAGCAAATACCAGGAGAAAAGAAATCTGGAGTCATATGGAGGATAATGAAATCACCAGCAACAGGCAAGCTGAGAGCTATAAACAAAGAATTTTGCCCCCAAAACCTGATAGCCTCTCACCGATGGAATTATAAAATCAGTGGGTGAAGGAAAAATAAATTTAATATATTGAATATTTGGTAACACATGGAGCGAGGTGAGAAAAGCCAGGTTCATTGGCAGAACATTTCAGCAAAGTATTTGACACTAGGTTGGGATGGAGTTTTCTTTTAAAAAGTTACTTGAGTTAGACTAAATTTGTTAGAATTGCTCTCAGCATGCCTGCAGGTGGCTATTCCAACATATTTTGGATACTATAAAGGATCATGGCATTATAAAAGGGCAGGCAAAACCTGCCCCCTCTTTGAGATTATTGTAAACTCGAAAGAAACTATTCCTGCTTTGGTTTGACCCCAGATGCATGGTTTCCTGCTTGAAAGAAATCTTATATAAGACATCTTTATCTCTTAACTTTACTCCTATGATGATATGATAATGTATCCCTAGTTGCTCTTTCCTGGAACACTCAAAGTTCCTACTAGGAAAACCACAGAAAGAGATCCATAGAGGTCTTGGATGGCATGTTTAGAGCCTAGTGTAGTTTTGTTTCAGTTTGTGACTGATGAGTTTTCAAAAGCAGCTTTTATAGAATATCACTGAACTTTGATGTAAGTGGAGGTGACAGATATAAATGACTTAAATGAAAAACAAGCTGTCCTGTTCTCTATTATATTATAAATCAGAATACAAAGTGCAGATCTTTGTGATAGTTTTCCCTGGTGGCTCAGTGTTAAAGAATCTGCCTGCCAATGCAGGAGATGCAGGTTCAATTCCTGGAATGGGAAGATCTCCTGGAGAAGGAAATGGCAACTCACTGCAGTATTCTTGCCTGGCAAATTCCATGGACAGAGGAGCCTGGCAGGCTACAGTCCACAGGGTCACAAAAGAGTCGAACATGACAGTGATTAAACAAACAAAAAAATCCTCCACTTATTAGAAGGACAGTAGAAAAGATTATTTGTTGGATGTGTTGTTCCTTCCAAATGTTGGTATCTTTAACTTTGCATATATTAATAACTTTGGGGGAAAATCCTCAGGTCTGGGAAGGCTGGATTTGGGTGTTCAGACTTAGTGAGACATTTGGGAAAAAGGGTCACTAAACCATTCCCTCAGTGATCATCTGAGTGGTCAGTGTGGGCAAAGCACTGTGGTAGGCATGTGAATTATACAGGATTTGATAACATGCAACCCAAAGAACTCTTTCATATGATGGACAAAGATGGGCTTGGTGCATTCCTTGTACCTTACAAGGCTTCACACTTGGAGTGATTCAACTTTTCTGTACTCGGGGAGAGTAACTCTAAGTTGTTTTCTTGGGTGATGCAGGTGGAATATGCAAAGGCATCTTTTGCACAGTCCAACCCTTCATCTCTTTGTGTTTCTCCTTGTGCTGATCTAGAGCCAGCTGATTCTGGTTGGTGAGAACTGATTGTGTGCGTTTCTTTCCAATTTCTTGTCTGGTGATATCATACTAGTAGCTTCTAACTGGCCACAGAGAGAGTATTTATACCATATTAGTCAGCAAACACCACACATCAGAGCTTTCCCCTTCACCACACTGGATGACAATCACCCTGAGGATGGAATGTAATTGAGGACCCCATATCTGGTTTCCCTCAGTGAAAGGGGATTATAGTTCTTGTTTTCTCAAGGCTGATGCCATGGTTTCTAGAACCCCTAAGGTAAAGTTCTAGATTTCTCAGTGGAAGTTGTCTCACTTCTCCTGGAGATTTTTTCACTGTCTATGATCCTATTTATTTCTTCTCTAACCTTCCAGCCACCCCAGTGGTCAGGGACTGAGGCCCTAATAGCAATGATAAGCCTTCCTCTTACTTGATTTTTGACAAATCTTAGACACTGGGATCTTTTTCATCACATGGATGTGAAAGCTGGTGTCAAGATCATGTGGGAATCTAAGAGAGCTATTTAAAATATGGAGAATGACCCTTATCATGAAGTTTCTAGTAGACAAGAGCATGTTTTTATGGGAAGAATTTGGTGGGCAATTATGTCTACAGTAACAGTGAAAACTGCTTAGTAAGTCAAACATTTCCTTCATCAGTATCATCAATTTACATGAATATGTAGTTTGGTTAATAGTATTTTTTTCTCTGTACAGCTATGCAGTAGAGGGCAGCCTGGTAGGTAACTGCTATGTGGCCACTTTCACATATGAGTGCACAAGCACGTGCACACATGCACGTGCGTGCACACACACACACACACACACACACACACAGGATGGGTAGTGGCAGGGATGCTGTAGTGGGTCCCACAAGCCACATTACCTTAGTAATTTTCTGGAGACACTCAGCTCACAGACACAGAACTGCAGTTTATAGGAAGCCATCCATCTGCTTCAAAGCTGTTCAGGAAAAGAGTCCATTTTCTTGAATACAAATCCTCTTTGTCTTGTGATGTATAAATCATCCCTTCAGAAGAAGTCTTGTGAGGTATCAATTCCAGGCATCCTCCCAAATACCATCCCTCAGCGCAGCCTCACAATGGAGGCTAATCCTCCGTGGCCACCCAAAGGCAGATTCATCCCACTTTTCACTGAATACCCCATCAAAAGCCCTCTGCTGTCATCTTAGCAATCAGGATGGACTATGAGGATCAGAATGACCTTAGCTGGCTGCGGTTGTCTAAAGAGGAAGAGAGCAGAGTGGTGAGTCTGTCTGACTCAGTGATTTCAAATTAGTGACTCTCTCTTAAAAAAAAATTATTTATTTTTGACTGTATTGGGTCTTAGTTGCCACGTGTGGGATCTTTCCTTGTTGTGCATGGGTTTCTCTCTGGCTGTGGTGACACATGGGCTTAACTGCCCCATGGCATGTGGGATCTTAGTTCCCTGGCCAGGGATCAAACCCTTGCCCCCTGCATTGTAAGGTGGATTCTTAAGCTCTGGACCACCAGGAAAGTCCCCGGTGATACCCTTAATGAACAAACTTACTGAGGATCTTTCTGCAGGAGAGTGATGTAGCTGCATACACTCAGCTGACAGCTGGGTCCCTGCGCATCCTTGGAGGGGTCTCGACTCATCCTCTGGAGGTGAAGGGTAATGGTCAAGCCTCTCTCTGTGTAGTCTGGCTTTGAGGATACAGAATATGGTGATGGTCTCTCTCCAGATTTGCTGGGTTACGTCTTTATCAGTTTTGCTTGTCTATCTTCAGCTGCTAACATGAGGACTGCTCCCAGATGGGTAGAGCAACCTCACCCGGAGATGCCTTGAAATCATATCTCCCCCCATTACTATGGAGCAGCAGATAGTGAAGCTGACTGACTATTGGGCTTGAGTGGGTGAGAATTTCCAAAATCCCTTTCTCTTGCCTCAACATAGGGCAGCCTCCAGGGTCCAATTTGTGTTCCAGAGCTCCCTGTGGGATGGAGTTAAGGATAGATTTCATCTGAAACTCTCAATTTTACTTAGTTCCTGCCTCATCTTTCTCCTCTGGCTCCCTTGTAGGTTTCTTCTGGGAGTTCCTTGTAGACTTCCACCATAAGTCACTTGTACACAAATCCCAGTCTTGGTCTTTGCTTTTAGGAAACCCAACTTCACTAGGTCCATCTCAAGCTGATTCAGTGATCTTGCAGGGAGTGATGTGTTCTCAGAGTGAAGGGGTTGTAGTTAATTCCATGTGGTCCTGAAGTTCAGTTTACATGTGTGATTGAGGGTAATTGCAACCTCTCTGGTCTTGATGGCTACTAATTTTGTGCATAATGTACTTGATTGAAACTTTGGTCTAGTACCTATGGGTGCCTGTGTTACATGTGAATTGGGTGCTTCCAAGGAGTCTCTCACAGATATCCCTCTGTGACTTACTGTCTCTGTTCACTGGATGGCTTGCTTTGGCATAAGAAGGCATCTTCCCCTCAAGGAGGCTTCTGTTTAATTGGGCAGTGGACATACACACCCAAATGAGATCTTTTGCAGAAGCAACCTGGTGAATGTATCCATAGCATATACTCTGGGTAGGAGTTTAGAGGCTTCCGAAACCACTTTGGGTTGAATATAACAAGGAAGACATTTTGATGAGTGGATTTAAATTGGGCTTAGGAGAAGGAGTGGAGGATAAGGAGAGATCATTGGCTCAAGGCTGGAGAAGTCTTTGAGCCCTCTGCCAGCAGTACTTACTACCACACTTGAGAGTGATAAGGTGAAATTCAGCATCTCTTTCATTGCAGAGGACCTTCCAAGAAGGGCACATGGTACTATTGGACTTTCCCACTCCCTTGGAAGTTGACATGGCCATATGACTTGTTTTGGCCAATGAAATGTGAGGAGACATGCACCACTCTGGGCACACATTTGCAGAGCCAGTGTATGGCTCTCCATCTTCCTTTCTCTTACTGCTGTCATCATGGAAACACACGAGGAGATGAAGTCTCTGAAGCATGCCTCTCTTTTCAGAAAATACTTTGGAAGCAAATATGTCATGTCCCTGGATAAGCCACCTGCCCTGTGACTTATGAAATGATGTGATAATGTGATTTCGAAATGATGGGAGCTGAGTTGCTAAGTTCTTTCTAGCTTTTTGTGATTCTTTGATGGAGGACCAGCATAAACATTTAGCTAGACACTTGTCTCTTCTTGAAAACACGAAGAAATGGGGGACCAGAAGCATCTTCTACAGAAAAAAAAATCAACAGTTCATTGTAATTTCAATGGATAAAAATCTATCAAAATGGGAAAAATACAGTTAAATGTCCTTTCCTTCTGTTATACAACTTTGAGTGTAGACCCTGACTCCATAGAAATTTGTCCTCTCAAAAAGCCAAAATGGTTGTACTTAGGAACTGTGAAATTTTTAATTAATGAGCATATTTGCAGCTCAGATGAATATTTCAGGGAAGTCAGAGGTCTCATTTATCCCTTTGGGTGTAGTTGTGTGTTTGATATTGTGTAAACTTCAGTTTCTTTATCATTTTGTGCAGAGGAACATCTGTTGTTCAGACTCGTTGCTCTAGGACTGTTAGGAACATGCTTCTCCAGGCCTGTTTTGCTTTCTGTCTTCCCAGATCGATCCATCAATCTCTTTCTCCACTAATTTGTGCATCATTGCAAGCCACTCTGTGTGTAGAAGTGCTGCTCATGTGTTGAGTTCTTGTTGCTTCTGTGACATACTTCTTGCCTCCTTCTCAGCCCAGCAGGAAATCACCTTCTGCTCAAATGATCTCCTTTCCTTCCCTTATACCACCATCATGTTAGTAGATTTTTCTCTTTCCACATGATCTGAAGGGATCCTTATGCTGACAGTTTATGGCAGGGTCTCATGGCCACACAGAGACATACTTTTCATCTTGAGTTAGAGAAAGGAACTTAAGCCTTCTGAAATCATCGTCTGTTTAATTATAGAGGACAGCCTTCTGTTACTCCATTTATACCCAGATTTTGTAGAATTTACACTCCTGTTAACAGGGTGTTAAAATAGGACTCTTTCTTAGTTTCCATAGAGGCAGCAAAAATCTAGGCACAGAAATAATAGATGCTACACCTCCTTTCTAAAGTGAGGTGCTAGACCACCTTAGTAGGGTTGTGAAGAGGTAATTGCGAACCAGTGTTGTGATCCTTCATCAACTTCCAACTCAAGGATAAAATGCAATTGAGGTTGAAAAGGCTAAATGAGAGATTGTCTTTGAAGAAAGGTGACGGAGTGCTCTGGTTTCTCCCCACTATGTCTCCGTTGGGAGATGGGAAACAATGCTTATGTGTACTGAGAGGAAATTGAAGGAGACCCCTTGGAGCCTTGCCATGTATTCTTTGGAATTTAGGGTCCCCGGTGGACTGGTGGCTGACCCATGCCTGAAAGGGCAACGCAAGAGGTAGGTGGAGCAGCCTGGCTGACATTGGAGGGAAGAAAGATTGTGGTATTGGGAAATAACACTTCTCCACCAATGTCATTAAAGTTGCCTTGATGGGGGTAGTGGAATTTTGGAGTTCTCTCAAGAGGATGAACAGATTCATGGCAGGGCTAAGGAGCCTTGGGCAGGGTGTGGACTGACTGCCTGGTGCCCAGAGGTGGAGGAAGGAAGAAAAGCAGTGCTGCCTCCAGTAAGAGGAGCAATCTAGTGTCCTAGAGTGGAAACTCCCTTGAAACCTATGGAAGAAGTCCATGAGAGGGTAGTTTTTGAGCATTAGCCACTTGGCACCCTTCTCCCCTTATTAGAGGAATAACTCATCTTTGGGTGACTTTAAAGGAAGGCAGGGGCTCCCCTCCTAGCTCAGTCAGTAAAGAATCCATCTGCAGTGCAGGAGACCTGGGTTTATTCTGTGTTGGAAAGATCCCCTGGAGAAGGAAATGGCAACCCAGTCCAATATTCTTGCCTGGGAAATCCCATGGACAGAGGAGACTGGTGGGCTACAGTCCATGGGGTCTCAAGAGTTGGATATGACCTAGAGATTAAACCACCAAAGGGAGGCAAGGAAGAAAGTTGCTTTCTGCATGTGCATGTTGAGTCTGCTTATATCAGTGTGGTTTTCCTACATGTTGATAATACATTTATTACCATGAATTATTTGTTAGAGTCTGTGGTCTTTTGAAGTTTCTGTTTGTCCTTATGGAAACTTACTAAGCACAACCCAATAGACTGCATGCTCAGATCTTCACCCAACAGAAGCACAGAAAGATGTAGGTAGGGTTTTGAAATGTTAATCTTTCCAGTTTTGTTCCAGCCTTAGTTTCTGTAAATGAGTTGGAGCAGAACAAATGTCTAATTCCTTACTTTACCAAAAATGCAGCTCCCTTTCCCACTGGAAGACAAAAGTGGCTCCGGTCAGTTTAATTTTAAAGAAAAAATATTTATTTACTTGTCTGCACAGAGTCTTAGTAGAGGAATGTGTGACCCAGTTCCCTGAGCAGGGATTGAACCAGGGACCCCAGAATTGGAAGTACTGAGTCTTAGCCACTGGACCACCAGGGAAGTCCTACCAGTCAGTTTAGATATCACATGATGGTTTCCTAACTTATGTTGACTGGAAGCAGTGTGAGGAGGAGGTTGGATAGGAAAACTGGGACCAGATCATGAAGGCCACGTGCAAGGGTTTAGATCTATGTTTTTCACCTGAATAATTTATGATACCCTTAAATTGCCAACATCCACTGGATCATCGAAAAAGCAAGAAAGTTCCAGAAAAACATCTATTTTTGCTTTATTGACTATGCCAAAGCCTTTGAGTGTGTGGATCACAAGAAACTGTGGAAAATTCAAAAAGAGATGGGAATACCAGACCACCTGACCTGCCTCTTGAGAAACCTATCTGCAGGTCAGGAAGAAACAGTTAGAACTGGACATGGAACAGCAGACTGGTTCCAAATAGGAAAAAGAGTACATCAAGGCTGTATATTGTCACCTTGCTTATTTAACTTCTATGCAGAGTACATCATGAGAAATGCTGGGCTGGAAGAAGCACAAGCTGGAATCAAGATTGCTGAGAGAGAAATATCAATAACCTCAGATATGCAGATGACACTATCCTTAAGGCAGAAAGTGAAGAGCAACTAAAGAGCCTCTTGATGAAAGTGAAAGAGGAGAGTGAAAAAGTTGGCTTAAAGCTCAACATTCAGAAAACGAAGATCATGGCATCCGGTCTGATCACTTCATGGTAAATAGATGGGGAAATCGTGGAAACAGTGTCAGACTTTATTTTGGGGAGCTCCAAAATCACTGCAGATGGTGACTGCAGCCATAAAATTAAAAAAATGCTTACTCCTTGGAAGAGAAGTTATGACCAACCTAGATAGCATGTTGAAAGGCAGAAACATTACTTTGCCAACAAAGGTCCGTCTAGTCAAGGCTATGGTTTTTCCAGTGATCATGTATGGATGTGAGAATTGGACTGTGAAGAAAGCCGAGTGCCAAAGAATTGATGCTTTTGAACTGTGGTGTTGGAGAAGACTCTTGAGAGTCCCTTGGACTGCAAGGAGATCCAACCAGTCCATCCTAAAGGAGATCAGTCCTGGGTGTTCTTTAGAAAGAATGATGCTAAAGCTGAAACTCCAATACTCTGGCCACCTCATGTGAAGAGTTGACTCACTGGAAAAGACTCTGATGCTGAGAGGGATTAGGGGCAGGAGGAAAAGGGGACCACAGAGGATGAGATGGCTGGATGGCATCACTGACTCAATGGATGTGAGTCTGAGTGAACTCGGGAGATGGTGATGGACAGGGAGGCCTGGTGTGCTGCGTGCAATTCAGGGGGTTGCAAAGACTTGGACATGACTGAGCGACTGAACTGAACTAACTTTATCTTTTGGATAAAAGAATTCTCATAATGTTGACAAATGATTTCACTTTAATTTAGCATAAATATATACAACCCTGAAACTAGGCTGATAGTCATATTTATAAGTCTTACACAACTATGAAACCCAAGAAAATTTGTAAATGTATTCAAATAAAACTGCAATCTAAACAGAAAATAAAAAATGAGCTCCGTGTGTCAGATCGAGTTGTTTTGGGGAAGCAAAAGTGCTACTCTCAATGTGGCAGTGATGCCTGCATCAGTCGAGTGCTTTGAACTTGACCTTCTTGTACTGTATGTTAGAAATGACTCTGGAGCTCACCATTCTTCTCGACTTAAACACTGTGGAAGCTTAATTTGGACAGGTATGTGAAGTAATTCAACCTTCATTTGGCCCTGAGGCATCGTTTATTCCCTCTTTGTCTCTGAACTGTCCCTCTTAGCCTAGGAAATTAAACTCTTACTGCCTGGAGCCCACATGATTGTTAACAAGTGCAAATATGGGCACTAAAATTTCAAGGTAGCGCTTGGGTTTAAAGTGGAAATCCAGATGATCCAGAATGTAATGACATTAAAAATTGTAGGTATTATTAGAATGAAAAGAGGAAAAATCCTCTTACCGAGATTTTGAAGTCCTTCCTTACGTCTAAAGACCTCCACAGTCTCCAGCCGGGAACTCAGATGTCATTCCAGAGATGATTTAGGTATTTAGGATGCTTTAAGGGACAAGACTGGAAGGTCACCATATGGAAGGCAGAGAAGAGCAAGGAGTTTGAGACAAGACATCCTAAAGGCCAACAGGGACTGGGCTCAGGTTGGCAGTAGACAGGTGGGTGGGAGCTACCGAGGGGGCTTCACTTGTGACCGCTCTATGCTGTTGGGAATATTCAGTGTCTATGGCTACCACTGTGTCCTCCAGGAATTACCCTCAGTGGCCTTGGGAACTGTTGTCCCCCGATGACACCCCGCCCTCGGCATCTACTGATGGATTGGCTGATGGGGGATACAAAGACTTCAATTCAGGACAACAGTGAAGGGCCATTAGAGCTGAGAGCCCTGTGTAGGGTCAGCTGGGGCCTCATTTCAACTTGCTTGAATGTCACGCCCAATCCTGTCATCTTCCCCCTTTTAGATGTATCTCCCAACAGTTCTTCCCAATGAAACGTCCGCTTGCAATTCCTTATCTGGGAATCTGATTCTAGAGCACCCCAGCTAAGGCGGATATCACCAGAACCCATGGACAGAACCAGTGGGCATATTCACTGATGCACCTCCAGCACTCAGCCCAGTGCCTGGCGAATGATGGGTGCTCTGGAAACACTAGAATGAATGAACGAAAGATGGCTTTGGCAAAATCAAGAATGATTTCCAAATGCACTAGGGGTAAAGAATGTGCCTGCCAATGCAGGAGATATAAGAGATGTTCGATCCTTGGGTCAGGAAGATACCCTGAAAGAGGGCATGACAACCCCTCCAGTATTCTTGCCTGGAAAGTCCCATGGACAGAGGGGCCTGGCGGGCTGCAGTCCATGGGGTTGCAAAGAGTTGGACATAACTGAAGTCACTTAGCTCACAAGGATGACGATCGAGATTCTGACTTTGAATACTGATCAGAATATGATGATGATCCCCCATTATATTCACTGTAGGGGAATGTGATGACTTTAGATACTACAGGTTCTCTTGTGTATGTCCACTGACTCATCCTACATTTTCTTCTTGGGCCTGATCTCATGCCCTGTCTCCTCCCCTCTAAATACACATGGTATGGTTTCCTGGAGGTGGCTAGTGTTTCAGGACATTTCAAGTAAAGTGTGGGGTGTCAGTGAGGATGAGGTCTGTTGACAGTGCCCTGACATCCCCATCTAGTCATCTGAGCTGAGATTCCAGGTCTTTTGTTGGCCTGCAGGTGTCTGTGAAGCATGGCCTGCGCTCCGCAGTGATGAATCTGGATTTAATGGCCTCGTTGCACAGCAATACATAAAATGACAATAGTTAGACTGGATGAGGGGAGGAAATGCTCGGTTCTTTGAGCGTTCCAAATGTCATTTCTGGAGGTGCCCTGGGATTGCTTTCATGGTAGAGACAGGAGCATTACCATTTTAACGAGCCTGGTCTCCCTGTAGTTTATGGCTTCCTTCCACCCACGGCAAATCTGATGGGCAATTGCTTTCCCTCTTCAGGTGGCCTTCCTGGGCTCTGAGATTAGGTCAGACATTCCTCCCCGCTGTCAGGCAGCCTCATAAAGCTCCTTGATTTGATTGGAATTCCAGGCCATTAAGTAGTGGCCTAATTTGTTGCCTTGGACTGCTTCTCCTATTAACTTTGCCAAAGGTAAGAAGTACACTGGATGTGAGTATGGGTCCTCTCCTGTGTTACGTTTCTTAAAGGGTCAGATTTGTATTTCTAGAAGAGAGAAGCCTTGAGTCTATTTCAAGGGGGAGGAGCACAGGGAATTGGGGTGGAGCTACTTCAGTAAAACAGAATTATGGAATGGGGAGGTGGCTGGGTACTTGTAGAGAATCAGGCAGCCCCTCTCTGCACGTTATAATCGGGATGTGGGGCCTGTTACAAGTCTTAAATTATAGGGCTGACTTAGGGCACAGAGTTGACTGCAATCTGGGCCAGCTGAGGTTACCAAATAGGAACGTTTGTAGGAGTTGTGAGGTTTCCCTTTTTAGAACAGACTCCATTTCCCTTGGCAGTAGAACACCTGGGCAAGGGGTCGAGGGAAAAAAGTTAAGCTGTCGGTCCGGGTCCTTATTTTTTCCTTTGTAAAATTAGAGGTGATCGTTTTACAATGTTGTGTTAGTTTTGGCTGAACGACAATGTGAATCAGCCATAAACATACATAGATGCCCTCCCTCTGGAACCTCCCGCCCTCTCCCCATCCCACTCCTCTGGGTCGTCACAGAACCCCGAGCTGAGTTCCCTGTGCTGGACAGCAGCTTCCCACCAGCTGTCTGTTTCACGAACGGCAGTCTGTGTATGTCAATGCTATTCTGCCCAGATTCCCTCTCTCTGATGTATGGGTCACTTGACAAGGCCTGTCAAGTGACAAGTGACCTTTCCCATCCTAAGAGATGTCAGTGAATTACAACTGCCAAACAAAATCTTAATAACGGTATAAAATTCCAAGGTTATTAGGACTAGTTTGAGAAGGGTCTTCAGCCAGTGGAATTGGAGTTTCTGATCACATTCTGGCTGAACGCTAAGCTTTCCAAACACAAGGGACTCACAGAGGACCCAACTCACTATAAACTATGATTGTGGTCATTACTGATGCTCAAGCTGCCTGCTGCCTGTCTTTCCCTGGAGTGTGCTTTCAAGACAGCGAGAGCTCTAGATGGCATTTGGTACCAGCCACTGCCCGTGGCCTGTCACTCTGGGTAAATCCCTTAGTCTTCTTGGATCCCTCAAACAAAGCTAATCTGCCATCTGACATCTGGGCTTGTCACCTTTAATTCCAGGCTTCTGTGCTGCTGTCTCCAAGGAAATAAAGGGATGGATTTCTCTCTTCTCTCACTGTTATCCCACTCGTGGGTTTCTGCCCCAAGGGGCATGAAGCTGCTGTCTACCTTTCTATTTAACAGTGCAAAGTCATTCCTGAGTTTCTGACCTGCCCATTTTGCAGTTTCTAAGTTTGTAGTGAAAGGATCCTGTGGCAACAAAGCAGCTTCTTCTTCTTTTTTAAGGTGTTTATTTATTTCACTGCACCAGGATCTTTAGTTGTAGAATGTGAACTCTTAGTTGAAGCATATGGGATCTAGCTCTAGGGATTCAACTAGGGATTCAACTCAGCTTCCTGCATTGGAAGTGCTGAGTCTTAGCCACTGGACCACCACAAAAGTCCCCCAAACAGCTCCTTTTTAGAAGCTGTTATTGTTAGAAAGTTTATGAAAGTTCAGAAAGACTGAAAAACCAACTGTTCCCTCATGCTGGAATTTCAGATATTGAAGGCTGTTGTAGGGGAAGTATTCTGAGGCAGAGGAGCTATTTCTAGGGTTCCCCCAACTTCTCCCTTCACCTCCACATCCTGAGGCTGAAGAGGGTTGGTTCTGTCCTGTCCTCAGTCTTGCGGTGGTGGGGCAGATGGTCTGGCTGGGTGATTGACCCATTTTATCCAGGGGACGCAGTCATGTGATGATGGGTCAGGAAGAGTGTCTGTAAACATGAGGCTCCTCTGGGGCCTTGGGAGACTGTAGTCCAGAGGTTAATCAATACACTGAAATGTGTACACAGCAGAGAAAGGGGGAAATGTACGAATCTATTGTTGTTCGGTCGCTAAGCTGTGTCTGACTGTTTGTGACCCTATGGACTAAATCTACCTATCTACATATATAAACTTATACACACACACACTATTCTATGTATATGTATGATGCGTGTCTATATATACATGTATGTATGTGTGTGTTTGTGTGTGCTCATTTACTCAGTCCTGTTAGACATTTTGTGACCCCTTGGACTGTAGCTCACCAGGCTCCTCTGTCCATGGGATTTCCCAGATAAGAATACTGGAGTGGGTTGCCATTTCCTTCTCCAGGGGATCTTCCCCACCCAGGGATTGAAACCCATCTCCTGCATTGGCAGGTGGATTCTTTACCCTGAGCCACCTGGGAAGCCTGTGTGTGTGTGTGTGTGTGTGTGTGTGTGTGTATGTGTGTGAGAGAGAAAGTCCCTCAGTGGTGTCCAACTCTTTGTGACCCCATGGACTATAGCCTGCCAGGCTCCTCTGTCCATGGAATTCTCCAGGCCAGAATACTGGAGTGGGTAGCTGTTCCCTTCTCCAGGGAATCATCCTAACCCAAGGGTTGAACCCATGTCTCCTGCATTGCAGGTGGATTCTTTACTATCTGAGCGAACAGGGAAGCCCGTACAGCAGTAGAGCAATCTCACCAGCTAAAGCAACTGAGCTAGAGAAGAGTTACAGTAATTTGGAATAGTTGACGTAGGAAAGCTAAAAGTCCATCCCCGGCCTCATGACCAGTGACAGACACAAGATTATAGCAGCTCCTCCTATTCTCTTGCTCGCTCTGTTTTGCGTGTATTTTTTGTAGGTGTTTACTTTTTAGCCATTTTCTTTCCTTTACTATTCTAAGATGTCTTGCTGGTGGTGAACCACACAGTTTAATCCTCAGGTTACAGTTTAATCCAAGGCAGGAACCTGGCAGAACTGAAGGATGGTTGAGGACGGCTCAGCGATGGACAGGGCTTTGGCTCCTCCCTTTTGGGGCGAGGTGAGATGCATTTGTTTGTATGAGAGACAGCTGCTTGTATTGGACATTGTTGCTGTTTGAAGCTTACATATGTGTCAGGTGTATTTGGAGTGCTGAAGGGTGGAACCTGTAGTCGATAGGGTGGATTGGTTCTCTCAACTGCCATTTTAGATGTTGGAAGGTTCCCACCCCCATTCCCAAGACTCTTGCAGCCAATTGGTTCTGCAAACCTATTAGCTGCTGATTAGATGCACTTGTGGAAATCTAGAAGGTGGAAGTGATTCAGAGTTGTTTTCCTCCTGGCAAATGAGGTCATAACACTGCGCATGCCTGGAGGCACCAGTGGCCGCAGGCCTCAGCAGTTCCACGTGGGGTCCTCAGCTTCTGGGCCTCTCAGGCCATTGTGGCAGGAGCCGTTAGGGGAACAGCTTCCTGGCCTCCAGGTAACTCTTCCCTGGTGAACTCAGCAGTCTTGTGGTAGGCCTGATCTTCTGTTTCACCAGCACTTCTGGGATTTGGTAAGGTAAGCACCTAATACTTAATGTAGTGCATACGGGCTTCAGTTGTGTCCAGCCCTTTGCGACCACGAGGCTCCTCTGTCCATGGGATTCTCCAGGCAAGAATACTGGAGGGGTTGCCGTGCCCTCTGCCAGTGGATCTTCCCAACCCAGAGATCCAACCTGCATCTCCTGCACTGCAGGTGGATTCTTTACCCACTGAGCCACCTGGGAAGTCCACTTACTGTAGTAAATATCTTTTATTTTCTATTTATTTGTATTTCAATATTGTTGATTTACAATGTTGTGTTAGTTCCAGGTATACAACAAAGTGGGATGTATGTAGGGAAGGGAATGGCAACCCACTCCAGTATTCACATGAACAGAGAAGCATAGTGGGCTACAGACCATGGGATCACAAAGATTCAGACATGACTGAGAAACTAACACAGACATATGTATATATATATATATATATCCTTTCTGTAAGTTTGCTTCCTATATCTGTGGGTCTAATTCTATTCTGTATGTCTTAGTACGATCATCTCTAGGTCCATGCACGTTGCTATGTATGGCATATTTTCACTCTTTTTTATGCCTGAGTGGTATTCCATTGTCTGTGTGCACCACATTTTCTTTATCCATTCCTCCATTGATGGACTTTGAGATCGTTCCCATGTCTTGCCTATTGTGAAGAGCGCTGCTCTGAGCACAGGGGTGCATGACCTTTTTGAATTATAGTTTTGTCTGGGTATATGCCCAGGAGTAGGACTGGTGGATCATGTTAGTTCTGTTTTTCGTTTTCTGAGGAACACCCACCCTGATTTCCATAGTGGTTGCACTGACTTACCTTCCCACCAACAGTGGACAAGAGTTCCTGAGCCTGGCCATTTAAAGGAGTGGAGTGAGTCCATTTCGACTGAAAATGAGATGGCAGAGGGAAGTAGATCACACCAAGCCCTGCAGGCAGGGGAGGGTCTTGGGTTTAAGCCAAACCAAAGATTTCCCAGGGGAAATCTTTGAACGCTTCAAGCCTGGAAGTCACATGAAGTCTCTAGTTGCCACAGGAAGAATGGTCTAGAGGGGTGAGCATGGAAGAAGGTACTGCTACTTAGGAGGCTGCTGCGAAAGTCTGGAAGAGAGATGCTGCTTGTAACAGAGGTGGAGGCAAGTAGACCGATTCAAGATACAATTTGCAGGTGGAATGATTTTTTATTGAACCGACCAAATATTGTTTATCTTTTCTCCTAATTAAAAGACTTCTCAGCATACAATAAAATGGACTTTTTTGGGTGTCTGGGACAAAATATGGGTCTAAATATTGTAACACCTCTAGATTCATGTGACTAGCCCCACACTTCGGATTCAGAACAGCTTCATCACCCCTCACATAGTCCTCCTTGCGTATTCTTTTGTAGTCACATGCAACCCCTTCACGCCCGACAGAGCTAGAAGGGTGGGAAACTGAACCCAGACAGAACAGTTATCCATCTGGATCCCAATTGTCTGACCAGTAGTCCGTCTTTACTCAGCAGCGTCTAACCAGGCCTAGCCTTTCTCTCAGTTTATTTCAACCTCTTGGCCCACCATAGGAGTCCTACAGTAAGCCCAGTCCCTCTCGTAGGCAAAGGAGATGCAAGAAAAGCCTTAAGAGCCACATGAGCTGACCAAAAATTTCCACCTCCTGAGACATATCCACAAAGTTAGTAATGGGGGACGGCAGTTTATTTTTAGGTGCATAAATAATTTAGGTCAGAATACTCCAGGTAGGATTGCACTATAGCTGAAAACAAACCTCAATTTGGATGGTGACAAAATGCTTTCAATAAGCATTATTGCTAAAAGCACAAGCGTTTTAATTAGCTCATCTATAACTCTGCAGGGCCTGCTGCGATATAAATATACATATATATTCATAATACAGATTGTTGTGAATATGTCTGTCATTAGTTGCATCTCTCTCTCCTCCTTCCTTATTATTGTTATGTCACAAAATATCTTCTCTGTCTTGAGTGAGAGGAGAATTCTGTTTACTTATATTCTGGGGTCCTAGAAGATGGACACGATTGTTTTTTCTGGACAGGGAGAGGGTCCGGGATGGCCTGAAAGTGAAAGTCTCTCAGTCGTGTCTGACTTTTTGCGGCCCCGTCGACTATACAGTCCATGGAATTCTCCAGGTCAGAACACTGGAGTGGGATCTTCCCAACCCAGGAACTGAACCAGGGTCTCCCACATTGCAGGCGGATTCCTTACCAGCTGAGCCACAAGGGAAGCTCAAGAATACTGGAGTGGGTAGCCTATCTCTTCTCCAGGGGATTTTCCTGACCCAGGAATTGAACCAGGGTCTCCCACATTGCAGGCGGATTCCTTACCAGCTGAGCCACAAGGGAAGTTCAAGAATACTGGAGTGGGTAGCCTATCCCTTCTCCAGGGGATTTTCCTGACCCAGGAATTGAACCAGGGTCTCCTGCATTGTAGGCAGATTCTTTACCAGCTGAGCTATCAGGGAATGGCTTACATTTTCTCAGTTCACAAACAAACTTCAAATATCACTTGATCTGGGGTTGCGACTTCCTTGTAAGAAAGTGCTGAGCTGATGGGGTCTTGCTCTAGGCGGAGGCACTGGAGGGCAGGGGAATGTGGGCGCGCCCTATCAGATCGTCACGTGCACCAGGCTTGCCCCACTGGACACAGGTAGCCATGTGGCCAAATTCAGAGGTGACGTGGGAGAGGGCTGCCCGAAGACATTAATGCGGTTCTGTGGGGGCCATCATGGTGGCAACAGTAATAGTTTGCTGGCACCTCTAAGAATCTGCCCTTCAACCACTGTCCACAAAACAGGGTCCACAGCTGAGCCCCTGTCTGAAGCCTCATGCCTCATCACAACTTTTTTGCCAAACTCTCTTAGAATGTTCCTTCTGATACTGACTGGCTGGCCAGTCTTACCCATTAGCCTTGGTTCCCTTTCTTGGTTCACTGCCAGGCTTTGCGAGCCACAGAGAGGAAAGAGGAGCCCTGCCCTGTCTTCAGAAGCCAGCTGTCCAAATGGGGAGATAAAGGGAGGGATGGAAAGTCAGAAAAGGAAGAACTAAGTAGGAACCAGAGGAGGAGGAGAGAGCTGCTTGACTCCCCTTCTTACCCTCCATCCCTGCCTTCTTTCTCTTCCTCGCCCTCCTTTTTGTTCTCATATTCTCCCCCCAACCTCTCTTCTCATTCTCTGCTTCTCTCGCGCATGGGATCTTCCCAAGGTGAGAGTGAGTCCGGGTCAACTACTGTATTTGTTAGCTAGTGCTGTGAAACACATTCTCCTCAAACATTGTGGCTTGACACAACAATAAATCTTTCTTGTCTTTCATGATTTCTTTGGGTCGGGGATGGAGTAGTTGCAGATCAGGGGTCTTATGAAGCTGTCAGGATGTCACCTGGAGTCCCTGAAAGCCTTGACCTTGGCTGGAGGAGCCCCATCCAAGATGATGCATCACAGGCCTGGCAAGTTGATGCCAGCGGTTGCAGGGAGGCCACTTTCTCCCTGGGAGGGCCTTACACAGGGTCTTTGCAGCATGGGGGCTGCGTTCTCCCACAGCAAGCATGCCAAGACAGCAAGAGCCTCCCCTCAGAAATCAGGGCCTTCCCTGGTGGTCCAGAGGTAAAGAATCTGTCTGCAGTGCAGGAGACATGGGTTCAGTCCCTGCGTCAGGAAGATCCCCTGGAGGAAGGCATGGCAGCCCACTCCAGTATTCTTGTTGGGAGAATCCCTTGGACAGAGGAGCCTGGTGGGCTACAGTCCACGGACACGGAAAAGAGTTGGATCCTACTGAATGACTAAACAACAACTCAGATGTCACGTAGCACCACTTTCTCCCCATGCCGGTCCTTAGACAGTAACCCCAGGTGTGACCTGCTTTCAAGTGGAGGAGAATTAGCTTTTTTTTTTCTTAAGGGAGTGGTGTCAAGGGATTGGCAGACACATCAGAGCCACTGTATCTGTAGTTCAAGGGTTCCTCCTGAGGTCAGTCAGCATTCTTTCCCTCTTCAGTAATTTCTGAGGCAGAAACAGTCCCCCTCATGGGGAAGCAACTCCAGGAAATGCTGGGAAAAATGACTTCTCAGTAACCGAGTCCTTGCTCCCCAGTGTAAGAAAGCTCTCTTCTCATACAGCCTGAAGCTGATGCTCACCCTTGCGAGGCAAAAGCCAAAATGCATTTGAAAGGACAAAGCAGATTTGAGTAGGGAAGGTAGCCAGAAGAGACTGCTGTCTGTCAGGTAAACCGTGAAGAGCAGGCCCTTTCTAAGGATGAACTTCCTGTGACAGTCCCTCGGCTCCCCTTGAAATGAAGTGTATTTAGACTGTGTGCTTATGTTTTCCTTCCCCTTGTGTGCTCTCTATGGAATTCATTATCTCTGATTTAGTAAAGTGCATTACACACCCAAGGAGTCAGTTTAACCAATTCCAGCTCATCAGCTAACATCACTCTCCGTCCGTTGGTGGAATCTGCAAAGATGAGGTTTGACCTGCTGCTGTGAAAAAGATGGAAAGGAGAAAGATGGCAACTGGAGCGAGGGGTACTCAGCTCTTGGAAGGAATTGTCTGGGATATTTAAGGAATAGGTGTTACTTTTTTTTGATCTGTCATCATTTTCTCTGTTCACATTTTCCACTGGGACTTGTCTCAGGCCAGCCTTGCTCAGGTTTGGTTCTGCCTGACCACAGCTGTTCAGAATGACAGGCTTCACTTCGGGGTCTTTTTTTGGATCTGCTCACAGCACCAGGCATGCAGGGGACACTCCATAGGTGCCTATGGAGTGAGCAGGTGCAGAAGAGGGCTGGGACTAAATGCCGATCTGAGTTCTCGCTCTCGATCTGTTGCTCAGCATCCCAGCACTTGAATCCTGTGGCCTCGATGTTCATTTCTGTGAAATGCGAGGGGCAGAAGTTGATTGAGGAGCCTTGGCATACCCTGGTTCTGGGACATTTCTGTGTTTTGGAGGGATAAGAACCAGAAGCACCAGATGTGACAATACCTAGAGAGATGCTTTAGCTTGGGACCGGCTCTATTGCTGAGGTGCTGGTCCAGTCAGAAGGTAGATGCCCTTTGTGAGCTGGTGCAGGTCAGAGAGCCTCTCTGGACCACACTTGACTCGCCTCTAGAATAAAAGGATGTGGCTGCTTTTCTGGCTCTAGGTCCTTGGCTTCCAAATGTTCCCTCCATCAGCAGCTATCCTGAGTAAGAATCCTGTGGGATTACTTGGGCAGTGCCAAACTTCGGTGGTAGAACACACCTAGCGTGGTCCTGAGTCTCATTTCCTGAAGTGGGGCTGTCAGGATGGTGAGATACAGGCTCCTTTTCCATTAGGGAATCTGTAGTTTGAGAATGAGCCAAATTTGGACATTCAAGGGGCTGTTGATACTGAAT
This sequence comes from Madoqua kirkii, assembly GCA_006408675.1. NCBI lineage: Eukaryota > Metazoa > Chordata > Mammalia > Artiodactyla > Bovidae > Madoqua > Madoqua kirkii. The sequence goes on from SJYC01120142.1 coordinate 30,030, forward strand.
CTTTTAGAATTGGAGGCAATTTTACAGATATATATATTTATTATATATACATGTGTGTGTGTGTATATATGTATATGCCTAGAGAATCCCATGGACCAAGGAGCCTGGTTGGCTATGGTCCATAGGGTTGCAAAGAATCAGACATGACTGAAGTGACTTAGCATGCACACACACACACATGAATATATATATGTATATATATAAAACAACTTCATTTTTTGCATGAGCCCCAGAGAGACAAAATGAGCAACAGTTTAGCAAATTAATGGTTAAGCTCAGATTGGTCACTTTTAATTGAATTTCTTCTCCTACTAGGTCTAATTATACTTTCAAGGAGACAAACAAAAATCAAATCAAAGTTCCAGAGATTTCCACAGTGCCAGCATTAAGTGAGAGTGGTCTGAGGTGAGGTGCAGCATATGCCTGTCATATAGTAGGTGTTCAATAAAAACAAATCAAGACGATGACTGTGTGAATTTCTAGGAGATAAGTGTTACCAACTCTTTCTTTACTGTTTTTTTGGTCACTCTGTGCAGCTTGTGGGGTATCAGTTCCCCAACTAGGGATGGAACCTGGGCCCTCAGCAGTGAAAGCACCAAGTCTTAATCACTGGACAGCCAGGGAATTCCCAGTTACCAACTCTATCAATAGTAAGGTCTACTGTTGGTTTTGTGGATACGAACTTAGCAATAATTCTTCCAAATCAAATTCCTTACCCCTCAAGCTCTTTCAAACTTCTTTCAGTAAATACCTCAGAGGCATTTTCCTTTTGTTTATTATTATTATTATTGTTTTTTTTACCATATTCTTATATCAATCCCTTTGTCTTATAACAACAAGACCTAGAAACAGGCATACTATGGCTCACGTGAAAAAACTGGGTCACTTTCAAACTGATTTATGGGACTGGCCCAAGGGCAATTGTTTGTAAAGTTGATTCAGGATTTAAAAAGAAGACGTGCAAGTGAAAAATCATGTATCTTTATTGATTTAGGAAACTGCAATGTCAAAAGTTATTTGCAAAAGTCTCGCTCCCTTTGTATTCCTAAAAAACTAATTTTCACTGTTATTAATTCACTACTTGTGTCCTAAATAAGGGTATTACAGATTTAATTGATTCTGAACTCACTGATTTTGAAGTTAATGAAATTGTTTATTTCAGTAACTTCACTTTCGTTTCTTTTCTTCCCCATTAAACTTGGTGATATAAATCCCAAACTGATTTGCCTAGCAGCAGAAGGGGCTAAAAATAAGAGATCTCAGTTCTCTGGAAATTTTCCAAATATATATCCTGGATAATAGACCAGTTCAAGACATTATTCTGGCTCTTTCTCTTGAAAGATATTTTCTTTATGATTCCAATCTGTCTTATTATTTAAAGAGACATTTGGTCCTTGGTTTTCATAAAGAACATTTGATGCCTTCTCATTGTCCCCATGAGAATCCCTAAACAGCATGGGATTCTCAGCTCCTGGTGATCTAGCTGCAAATCTACCTCCTTTTCCACATCCCTTCTTCTGCTCCTTGCTATACACTGTTTACTCCATGTCCCTCAAGTACATGACGAGCTTGAGGAACAGGACTGTATTAGTTACCTCTTGCTGAGTAACAAGTTACCCCAAAGCTTTAAGTGTTGGTCCCTGGCTTCTGTGGGTCTGGAATCCGGGCGTGGCTCAGCTGGGTTTCTCCTCTCACAAGGCTGCAGTCAGGGTATGGGTGGGACTATAATCCTCTCAAGGTTCAGCAGGATCAGGATCTGCATCCAAGCTCATTCACTTGGCTGTTGGCAGGATTTCCTTCCTCTTGGACTTGGCTCTTTGTTGGCTGCTGGCCTGAGATCACCTTCCATTCATTGCCAAGGGTGCCTCTCATAATAGAGAGAGAATACAAACAGCCTGGAGGTCACAGTCTTTTGTTATCTAATCCTGTCACCTTTTGCTGTTTCTTTTGGCTTAGAAGCAAGTTGCTAGGGTCAGCATATCCCAGTAGAGAGAGGGTTACACAAAGTCGTGAGCACTATGAGATGGAGATCACTGGGGGCCCTGTCCGAAGCAGCAGACATGGTATTTATGGTTCACGTTTATGAAATATGTACTGCGCAGCAGGTGTTCTAAGACCTTTCTCATATGATCCTCACAAAAGATTCTTTTGAATTGACAATGTTTTCATCTTCATTCTGAGGCTCAGAGACTTTAAGTCACTGGAGGCACGGAAGGGTTAGGTAGCTAGCAAGTGGCAGAGGCAGGATTTGATCCTGGTTGCCAGGCTGCTAAGCCTTGAGACAGGTTTCAAATTCCTCATTTCTCTGTTCTTAAAGGTCAGTGAAAGCTCTGTGACATAGGAAAGTAAAGTCAAGTCACTCAGTCGTGTCTGACTCTTTGTGACCCCGTGGACTGCAGCCCACCAGGCTCCTCAGTCCATGGGATTCTCCAGGCAAGAATACTGGAGTGGGTTGCCATTTCCTTCTCCAGGGGATCTTCCTGACCCAGGGATTGAACCTGAGTCTCCCGCATTGGAGGCAGACGCTTTAACCTCTGAGCCACCAGGTTCTGAGTAACAGCTGAATGAATGAATGTGTGATCTGGGTCACACTATAGTTGCTTTTGTCCAAACTCTGGTTCTAGTCCTGATCCAGTCTAAATAATAAATAAATCACCATGTGGTTAGATAAAGCTGACTTATATTTAATTATTCAGGAGAGCTCTGAATTTTAGGTTCTGGGTCCAAGAGAGGAGATGGGGTTTTGTAAATTGTTCTCATGTGGCAAGCAGATTTCATTACTACAGAGAACTTCCAAAGGATATTCAGGAAATTAGAACACCAGAACCCAGGATCAGAGATTATGGAGTTATAGGAGAGACTGCCATGAGTTCAAGAGGAATATTAGTACAGAAATTGGGAGGTGGAATCGGCAGCTAATTGCTGGCAGGGTTTTAAATCAGACTTCCTCTTTTTAAAGAAGAATTAGATAGAAGCTAGCAGGCACGTGCTTAGCTGAGCTGGAGATAGACTGGTGGTGTGTTTGTGGCAGAATGGGTTAAGGAGGCGTGGGCAAGCAGGGTCCTGGCACAGAAAGATGGCTCTTCCTGCGCCCAGCAGACCTTGACTCCCCAATCCTTTTTGTAGTTTTCCACAGTCAGGATTCACTGAGGTGTTTGGACTCCTGTAGGAACAAGGCAGTAGGACCCAGATGTCCTGGCTGTTGGATAAGCCTGCCGTTATATGGGGTCCTGTGACGCTTAGCATTTGACGATGTCCATGCAGTACCCAGCACCGAGGAGCAGACCACGTGCTGCTTCTTAGGGTTTTTTTGTTTGTTTGTTTGTGCGTTTATTTGCTTATACTGTGTCTTAGTTGCAGCATGTGGGATCTTTAGTTGCGGCATTTTTGTAGTATGTGGGATCCAATTCCCAACTAGGAATTGAATCTGGGCCCCCTTCATTGGGAGCATGGAGTCTTAGTCACTGGACCAGCAGGGAAGTCCCTCTCTTGGGGTCTAATTCATGCCTTATCATGAACCTCCAGAGTGAAACTGAAGAAGACTGAACACCCAACTAGCCTCTTCTCCAAGAGGAAACGATGTAATGAATTAATCACGTTTCCATGCTGACAATGGACCACGATGGATCCCAGTGTTACCGGCATCAGGCTAATAGTTGAGCAGCCACTGGGTTGGTGGGCTCTGAGGGCTGGGGTCTCCTGGTCTTGGGATCTGGGCTGTCAGCTGTCACCTCTCTGAACCTCTCTTCTGGATCCCAAGTGGAGTGCCTGCAGCCCCCACCTTCAGATACTCCTTTTTGTTGATGTGATTGTTTGTGTTCTGAATTAAGACCATGGATACAAATGAAGCTAATTTGTTTCTCTCTTTGCAGCTGGCACAGGAAACATTCTGTCTCTGAGGTGCCATTTGCAACTGACCTCATACATTATTTATTGGTTTTGTAATTTAGCCCAGCCTTTCAGATGCATGCAGGATGTCATCTGCTCATGGTATTATTATCTCCAGTTTATAAATAAGGGAACGAGGCCTAAGAAACGGGGACAGGGGTTTTCCAGGGTCATGCAGTCAGTCAAGGGGAGACTGGGAGGCAGGTTTTCTGACTCTGGACTCCAGGTTCTTTGAGCTCCCACGCCTGCCGCATGCGCGGCTGCGCACAGAGTCACACCCGGGTCTCTCACTGTCTTTCTGTTATCCTGCAGTGATACCTGGGCGGTGCTCTCTTGTTTGGTGAGGTTGGGCTGTGAGCAAAGGGCAAGCTTAGGAGCCAAGTGAAGAGGTAAACTTAAAAAAAAAATCGTTTATTTGGCTGCACTGGGTCTTAGTTGCTGCATGTGGGGTCTAGTTCCCTGCCCAGGCCCCTTGCATTGGGAACACGGAGTCCTAGCCACAGGACCACCAGGGAAGCCTGAGAAGAGGTAACCTTAGAAAAAGAAGGAAGCCAGCGAAACAGCAGGGGAGAGGGGCTGTGTACCCATCTCCCATCTTGAGGAAACGAACGATTTAGTGACACAGGGGACTTGCCACCCAGGTGCAAAAACAGGGGAGACAGTGCCCGGTCCCACTTCCTGGCTCCATCCCCAGGGTAGGTCGGGGCCACATCTTTGTCCATCATCTTTTCTTCGCTGGAGCATCTCATCTTGGCTGAGTGACAGAGGCTGCTGTTTCCCCATCAATACCACTTAGAGGCGAGGGGCTTGGTGAGAGGCAGTTACTGCCCCTAGAGGTCTGGAAGGCAGGCGGGAGCCCCCGACAGTGGCATGCACCCTGATCATGTTCAACCTGAAGGTAAAGTCCGATCAGCAGAACCAGAATGTGATAAGGAATGGTGTGTATGCCATTCGGACAGAACCTCCTCTGGCAGGCTCTCTCTCGTCTCTTCGCCTCCCTGAAGTCCCCAGCCTCCTCAGGACGGCCTCTTTGGTCCCGAGAAGCCTTGCTCTACTGGAGTGTTCATCGTTACCTGCTTGGTCTTGGCAAGTCTCCACCTCTCCCATGAGTTAGAGTGCAAGTGAGCTGATGTCTCAGACCATGTCATCTCCAGGGAGCAGGGGGAGAGAGGAATTGTCTTTTACCTGCGCTGGGTCTGGCCGGCTCATTCCCATTGTGGCATGCATTCAAACAGCCCCCAAACTGAGATTAACTCTGCCAGGCCAAGACCCAGATTTGTACCAGACATCCAGCAGATCTTCCCTGAACCCATCCCATGGTCTGGCTCCGGGGCTGGGCAGGTGTTACAGGGGAAGAACAGGGTGATGTCAGCACTCAAGCCCTGGGCCTGGACTGAGCAGCCCCCAAAATGGGCCAGTTCCTGTTCTCCGTCCCTGGTTCAGAGGACAAGCCAGAGACGCATGGCCTCGTGGTGGTGATGTGATGCTAAACTGTCAGTGTCCTCGGCAGAGGTGTGGGAAAGGAGTGGGGAGAGTTCCCCGGGCAGTGTAGGCAAATGGAGCAAGGACCACACTGCCGCCTGGGCTGCACAACAGCTTTCAGAATCCAGATGATGCTCTTCAGCCTTTCTCTAGAGGGCGAGCCTCACTGTTTTCCCAGAGAACCACCCATCCTCTGCACTCTGTGCTTAATTTTCTGTATTCCAACATCTCCGTTCCATACCGCGCCTCACTGGCAGCGCCCCTGCATGGCCCTCAAGCACTTGTCCACAAAGAGGAAGCTCCTCCGGCCTTTGTCTCCAGGATCTAAGTACCTTCTGCTGGCCTATCAGTTAGAAAAGTGGGGAGGCTTCTGACTTACAGTTTGATGAAGACAGCTTGTACCAACTTGGCTTCGTTCATAATTCCATGTACTCACCCAAAGGTAGACCCCCTTGAAGGACCCTGGCAAGTCAAAATCTCTCTGAAGAGATTCTGAATAATATCTTTTTACAGATGATGCTACAGGAAAACATCCAGAGAGAAATGACTCATTATTTCCTATTACATTTACAGAACTCATTCTGGGGTTATAAATAATTCCTCATCACTCGCTTGAAGGTAATAAAGCTTGTAGAGTTTCTGCTCTGAAGTTTTATGTCCCCACTTGCCTTTTTTCTGCTATCCAGCTGTGTCTCACTTTACCTTACTCACCACTGGTTGGTGTGTGTTTAAGGAATGAAAAATAATTTTAATATTTGCCAAGGTAAAATATAATTAGGTTGGTAGATCTGCTGTTTGAAAGGGCATGAACAGAATCCTCAGTCTAAATAGAAATTATTTTGGAATTGTCTTCTGTTTTCGATTATTTCTATTATCTATCTCTTCTATTACCATGGGTAATCAAGAAATGGATCATGTTAAAAAAAAAAGCCAAAACAGAACAAAGTAAACAAGAAAACACTATTAGGAAACGAGGTAGGAGGGAAAAAAGTGAATGAACCATATAGGTGCTTTGCCTATCATCAGTCTCTTTATCCACCCATCCATCCATCCAGTATTTTTAATGTGCCTGCATATTGCAAGCATGATTCTGCTGGGAACTACGTGTCAGAGTGGAAATCCCACAAGCTTTAAAGCCACACTGGCCTGAGTTAGAATTCTAGCTACAAATTTGTGCTGGTTGTGTAATATACAAAACTCAGGCTTGGCCTCATGTTGCTCAGCTATTAAGGTTTCCAAATCCTTTTCTTATAGGACTGTTAAATACCTGAACAAACACCTGATATCTGAAGGGTTCTCTACGCATTGTTTCACTCTTCCTTATCTAGTTCCTAGTTTAACTGATATGCACCTTTAAAAAAGTCACTTTAAAATGGAGCTTGCTATGACCTTCCCATCTTGCCATTTTGTGAAAAGAAGTAACTGAAGAAAATTCCAGGAGACGGTATGGCAAATAAGAGGGCCCAAGGCATCCTGCATGTTAACGTTTTCCAAGGATTTCCGAGTTCCTCTGGAGACAACAGAAACTTTCAGAGCTTGAGCATCCTGGGCATTGGGTCAAGGCAAATGTCCTTGAGACGTCACCTGTGCATTCGGTTACTTGGGAAGCTGCTGCCCAGAATCTCCATCATGCTACGTGCAGATTCCTTGGGGAGCTGCCATCACATTAGATAAGCAGATTCAACTTTAGCAACAGATGTGGTTTTGCATTCCCATGCCAGAAGCTATCAGGACTCATCATGCCACCCTCCTGGTTTGCTTCAGTCACCGCTAAATGCCTGAGTGTCCTGGCATTCTCTCAACTGGACATTCATCTCCTCTGGTTCCGTTCATCCTCTGTTCCTGGGTTTCTGAGCCCAGGGTTTCTGACACTGTTGACCTTTTTGGTTGGGTAGCTCTTTGTTATGAAGGACAGTTCTGTCTATGTTTGGCAGCAGCCCTGGCCTCTATTCACATGATGCTAGTAATACCCCCTCAGTTATGACAACCAAAAAGGTCTCTGCTGCTGCTGCTGCTAAATCGCTTCAGTCATGTCCGACTCAGTGAAACCCCATAGACGGCAGCCCACCAGGCTCCCCAGTCCCTGGGATTCTCCAGGCAAGAACACTGGAGTGGGTTGCCATTTCCTTCTCCAATGCATGAAAGTGAAAAGTGAAAGTGAAGTCGCTCAGTCATGTCCGACTCTTTGTGATCCCATGGACTGCAGCCTACCAGGCTCCTCCGTCCATGGGATTCTCCAGGCAAGAGTACTGGAGTGGGGTGCCATTGCCTTCTCTGAAAAAGGTCTCTAGACATTTCCAAATGCACCCTTGGAAATGCACCTTTCCAAATGCATATGCCACTGCTCTAGTATAAACTGCATCTCCTATTGTCACCAGGAACCTCATCCTTATCTTCTCTGGCTTTTCCTGCTTGACTTCTTTCTCTGTTTGAAACTTGGTTCTCCTTGGTTTGTCTCAGATGGGGACTGTTTCTTCTCCTGCATCTTACAACCCAAAGGTCAGGAAGTGAAGTAATTGTCCTTCTTGCTTCTCATCACTGCACTGGAACAGGCCTTTCTACTCTGCCCACAGAAATCTGCTCCTCTGAAACTCATGCCATCTGATAGTGCTCTTTTTTCTTCCTGATGCATCATCCACTGACGGGTGCATCTTTCTCCCTCATCGTGGGAGGATTCAGTACCTGACTGGCCCTGTTATTCCTCCTTTGAACACCGTCCTCATTCTTAGTGTCTTTAGCATCTGTATTGATGACTCATCCAACACCATGGCCTCTCAGTTCCTGATCTCATCTTTATTGGCCTTTTAATTTTCTCAATAAATAATGGAGCACTGATGACTTGCCAGGCACTATTCTAGCTCCAAGGGTTATAGAAGTAATTGGGTAGACAAGATCTCTGCCCTCATGAAATTTACATTATAAATATGCCCAGAGAAGTGCAAGCAATAAGCAAACAAGAAAACTTCATTTTGCCGGTTGATATTAAAGGAATAAGGAGGCTGTTTTGGATGGGGAATAATAGGGTTGAGGGGGTGAGTTTGCATTGAGGGGTGAAGTATGTCCTCTCTGAGATGTGAAATGCTGAATTGAGACTTGAAAGATGAAAATGGGTTGACCACGCAAAGAGCCAGGGGCAGAAAATACAGGAAGATGAAACCAGAAGTCCGAAAAGGCTTTGGAGTGGTAATGAGCATGGGGTGTTCAAGGAATAGAAAATTGGCATAAGTGGCTGGAGCAGTGAGAGAGAGGATGGCACTGGATGAGATATATTTGTGAAGTAGATGTATGCACCTTTGCTGATGTGATTGTATCTTGTGTGCACAAAGTTGAATTGGTCATTCCCCTCCATTTATTATACTATTGCTGGTCTGTGGCTGCTGTCTTTTACATTTTTAAATATGTTATTTTCCCACCTTATCTCTCATTTCCAATCCAATTCCCCTACCTCCCATACGTTTCCATTTTTGTGTATTTATCTTCTGTATATATTATTCCATTCCACTTTCCATATATCTATTTATATGCACATATCCATGTTGTATTTCAAAGTATTTGTTAGTGGTATTGTGCAATTGATCTTGTTTCTCTTGAAATTTTTCATTCAACTTCAGTTTTTGAGGTCTCTTCATATTGCTGTGTGTATCTATTCAATTACATTAACTAGAAATTAACATAGTGTTAATAATATTTGCTGCATAATATTCTATCATATATACCTACACCTTTCAATGACCTGGTCTTCCCTTGTGGCTCAGCTGGTTAAGATCTTCCTGCAATGCAGGAGACCTGAGTTCAGTCCCTGGGTTGGGAAGATCCCCTGGAGAAGGGAAAGGATACCCACTCCAGTTTTCTGGCTTGGAGAATTCCATGGGCTGAATAATCCATGGGGTCACAAAGAGTCAGTCACGACTGAGTGACTTTCACTTTCACTTTTCAATGATCTATTTCTCAGTTGGTGGCTATCCAAGTTGTTTCAGATTATTTACAATAAGCAACACTGTACCTATGCTCCCCAGTGAGAACTACTCTGGGATATGTCCCCCAAAGTGGAAATGTTGGGTCATAAAATATGAGCATTGTTTAATTTCACTAGTTTGATCTAAATTCTATAGCTGTATACCCTTCTCATTAGAAAGGCTCTGGTGGCTCAGTGGTGAAGAATCCACCTGCAGTGCAGGAGACATAGGAGACGTGGACTCGATCCCTGGGGGGGGAGGATCCCCGGGAGGAGGAAATGGCAGCCCACTCCAGGATTCTCGCCTGGAGAATCCCATGGACAGAGGAGCCTGGTGGGCCACAGTCAAGCGGTTGCAACGCGTCCGGTGTGACTGAGTGCACGTGCGTGTGGCACTCTCATGAGCCAGGCATGATTTTCTCTGTATTTATCACCAGTTCAGCTTAAAGCCCTCCCGTGGTGTGTGACACTGTTCTCTGAATGCTCAGTCACATCAGCCATTCTGTTAGTTTTTCTTTTAAAGGAATCTCTTCCAGTTTTTGTCCTGCTCCAAACTGAACTGGTTGCTGTCCAAGGTCTCCCTTCACCATCCCTCTGGGGGTTTTCTTCTCTTCTTCCCTGTATTTTCCTTTTTCTTGCGATACTCTCTCTCTCTCTTTTCTAAATGTTTTTGGAAGACCGCTGCTTCACAGTGTTGTTCTGGTTCCTGCCATGCATCCACAGGAGTCAGCCCATACACGTGTCCCTCCCCCTGGAAGCTCCCTCCTGCCTCCCGCCCTACCCCACCCTCCAGGCTGTCACAGAGCCCCGGGTTGAACTCCCTGTGTCACAGAGCAGATGCCCACTGGATATCTGTTTTACACATGGGGATGTATATGTGTCTGTCCAGCTCTCTGAATTCGGCCCGTCCTCTCCCTCCCACACTGTGTCCGCAAGCCTGTTCTCTTATGCCTGCGTCTCCATTGCTGCAAACAGGTTCATCACTACCATCTTTCTAGATTCCACATACCTGTGTTAATATACTGTATTTGTCTTTCTGACTTCCTTTGCTCTAGGTTCATCCACCTCATTAGGACTCATTCAAATGCATTCCTTCTCTCTCTCTTTTTTTTTTAAAGCCAAGTAACATTCCATTAGGAGAAAGCAATGGCATCCCACTCTAGTACTCTTGCCTGGAAAATCCATGGATGGAGGAGCCTGGTGGGCTGCAGTGCATGGGGTTGCTAAGAGTCAGACACGACTGAGCGACTTCACTTTCACTTTTTACTTTCATGCATTGAAGAAGGAAATGGCAACCCACTCCAGTACTCTTGCCTGGAGAATTCCAGGGACGAGGAAGCCTGGTGGGCTGCTATCTGTGGGGTCGCACAGAGTCAGACACAACTGAAGCGACTTAGCAGCAGCAGCAGTAGCAGCAGCAGCAGCAACAACATTCCATTGCATAAAATATATGTAATGCGTCATAAATTTGCATGTCATCCTGGCACAGGGACCATGCTAATGTTCTCTGTATTGCTCCAGTTTTAGTATACGTGCTGTTGAAGCAAGCATACCCTCTTGTTTTTGTGGCATATATCCTCCTGTACCTTTCTGAGAAATGATAGAAATTTTACTGTGAGTGTTCTATATCTGAAAATGTCTTTATAGGACTTTCACATTTAATGAAAAGTTCGGATATGAAATTCTTGGTTGGAAATAATTTCCCTTACAATCCAACAGCATTGTTTATTGAATTCTAGCTTCTACTGATGCTGTTGAGGAGTTCAGGACTATTCTGATTTTTGGTACTGTGTGTGTGTGTATTTTTTTTTTTTTTTTT